>JACEEZ010006701.1:0-17500 GCA_016584305.1 Chionoecetes opilio
TCTACGGCTCTATGCAACCACAAATAACGACATGCTGCTCATTAACTCTACCTTCTGCCTTATAAAACTTTTTAAATCGGAGGACGCATATGATGTAGGTAGTGTTAGGTAACAGGAATACAGTGTAGGCCACGGCCTTTGTGAATCCTTCTTCTTATGTTTTAATAACTGCGATGAACCTGTATTCACAGGCGCAACTATAGAAATCATGTCTGCGCCACTACGGGCGAAGGCAAACCATCATCGTCCTCAAATGCAAGATCAAGAGACTTTTAATAGGTCTCTCCACGGCTGAACTGAAATTTTCCTCTGGTGCGCGTGACGTCACATTCAGTGTGGAGATCAGCCTCGCTCCAAAACAGGTCGCCAGTCATGAATGAACACACTCGCACAGACCATATCTTCTGTGCTCCGTTTTCTATGCATGTTCACGGTTATGTGGTGAGGATTTTTTCCATTTTTTTCTTTTTCTTTCTACAGGAGCATAGTACACTACATAGTACGTCATAATGATAATTTTTGGATAGTGGAAAGAGGAGGTAGAAGGGAGTGGCCTGCCAGCAAGCAGGATAGCACAGGTGTGTGTATGTGGTTGAAATGCTTTGCTTTTATAAATAATAATGTATGGCAGCAAGCACAAAACCAAAGATATATTCCAACAAAAAAAAATATGTTCATAAATCATTATAATAGCTAATAATGGACGAGAACTGCGCGGTAGCTGACGCCTTTACCACTTACGTTTTCTATATATTTTTCCTCTGTATACTCAGTTTGCGCAGTATTAATACACTTCCGCGTAACCTTTAAAACTTATATACATATTAAAACAATTATATATTTGCATAATTGCGAGTTCAGACACACCCTCCTCTCATGGAGGGCCCCCCACCCTTTAGGAGGTTAGGTTAAGGTTCGGTTAGGTTAATTATATCGCCGGGGGGTCAAGGAGGGTGGAGCCCCTCCGTTAGGTTAAGTTAGGGTAATGATCCTCGAGGCAGGGCGGGGCAGAGCGGACCACTCGGCGGTTGGTGGGCGGGCAGGCGAATGCGGGGCGGGGCGGAGCACATTTGTTTTCGTACAATTCCGTTACTTTCCTGGTTTCTGAGACATTGACAGTTATTTCCTGGCCAAGTTTTAGTGCTTTTTCTGATTAAGTTACATTCTTATCAATGGAAACGGCGACCCTAGGATTTGGTGATGAAAATAAAAAATATAAAAAATGTACAGGTTTCCGGATAATGAAAATATCTCCATCTGAAAAAGCACCAATTTTTGGCCAGGGAAAACTAGTCAGTATCTCAGAAAATGACCGCGCACTCGTCAATTTTTACCCTATATGTGTTAAGTACCTACACTGAAGCTGCGAAAACCTTGATCGAAAAAAGAAGTATTGCATTACTTTTTCCTCCAATCCTTATAACTTACAAGCCACATAACGGAAAATGATGAATAAGACATCGAATTGTTGCTTGAATCTTGATTATTTTAAAATACTGTTTTAAAATGCCATGCGAAGTATGGCAGGCTATAAAATTTGCTCTAAACTTTAAAAACCGACCGTACGAACGATTGAACTCTACGCAGTGGACGGGCCAGCTTTCATAGCGGACATACATAAGCATGAGTGAAAAAATATACAATAACTTATAACAAAAAATATTACTTGAGCTATTCAAGCTGTAAGGATGGAAATAAAAAAGTACAGAAATATAAATTGGGATGGACGAAATATATATCATCCATTCCTTCATTCCACTACTGACGGCAGTATGATAACAACTGTGTGTAAGTGGAACAGTGCAGGTATGGGTAAAATATTTTTTTTCCATCCCAATACTTCTTTCTTTCGTTTTTCCATTCCTACATCTTGATGTTTTTATAATGTAATTATATGTTACTATGTGATAAAACTTTTCTTTTTAATTTATTGTACTGAATAAGGTGGCCCTAAGGACTTTATTTCATTTTATTCTATTTCTATTTATTACCATATTTTAATATACTGTTGCTGATTTGACAGATTTTGGTAAGCAGATACTTGTTTAAAAATCAGTCTATAATTCGTGCGCACCAAGTTATAGAAAATATTCACGTGAAATCGGTGAAAAAAAGTAAATGATGAACCAAAGACTACTGTACAGTAGTCTTTGGATGAACAAAACTATGAGCCGTTATGCAGTAGCAATGATGATAATAGTAATATTAATGATAATCATAATCATCAATTGGGGGCATACGCCAGGGGCATACACCCTACATAGCCACTCCCGGATATCACCACGCGCGAGTCCCTATGCAGGCTCCCATCCCATCGCCCATACCAAGTAACTCTCGGCAGGAAACACCAATTCGCCCCAGCCACTAGCCTTATGGGCTTGGCCTCCTCCACGCCGGATTGTCGCTTATAGATACATCCCGGTGCGAGGGATCTGTGTTACCCTCAGTCACCCCTAAAACATTTTCTATGGAGTGTTACCCTTAGTCACCCCTAAAACATTTTCTGTGAAGTGATTGTGGTCCCGTTAATTAAGCGAGCATGTTGATGAGGTGGACAGCAGGTGGAGCGGGGTTCTTTTTTTGGGTGGACAGCTTACTGTGAGGAGCTGGCTGTGGAGGCTCCGTGGATAGGCCACGTGTTGTACTGAGAGTGGTATAAGGGAAGTAATTGTGTGTTGGGTGTGTGCTTGACTTAGTGATTGACGTGGTGTGTGATTGACTTGGTGTATGATTGACTGATGGTGTATGGTGTATGTGTCGGAGGTGTGTGGCGTGAGCAGCAGCTGGTTGTGTCGGATGCGTGTAGCCTGGTGTGTGGTTTGTGTATGTGCTTGACTGGCGTGTAGCCTGATGGCGTGTGATGGTGTGTGCTTAACTTTGGCGAGTAGCCTGGTATGTGGTGATGGTGTTGGATGGTGATTGGTGGATTGATGCTTGAGTCATCAAAGGGCTATCAAAGATTTTTTTTTTTGCTTTGTTGTGTGATTGTATGTATGATTGGAGTGATGATGACGTGAGGTGGTGCAGACTGTGTTGTGGGATGATTTCATGATTGATTTGATGCACGAGTCATCAATGGGCCATCATAAATTTATTTACTTGTTTATGTACATGTATGATTGTGAAAATATATAATATGTTAAAATTTTGAGAAGCGAGTAAATATTTGCCTGGTGTTTGTGAGAGTGAGGTGTGGTTATGAGTGAGGTGTGGGGAGTGAAAATCTAGTTGCCAACCAGCCAGCCCGGGATGACTTCTCTAAGGGAGAAGCAAGGTACAGTGTTAAGTATTGCACAATATTTACTGTGCATGTTTTTGCAGCAAGGAGCTGCAGTGTGGTGAATTGTGGCTGGGGACGTAACATCTGTTTCAGGGTAACGGGCTACATGCCGATATAGCCGAAGTTAGCGCTGACGGACTATTTTTTTTTCTTTTTTACGTTGGAGCCTATAGCGCCTGTAGGCTATTATTTTTCCTCTGAGGGCTTAGATGGCTGGCCCAGCTCACTCTTGAGGGTTGTGATGGTTGGCCCTCGCCCGTGGTGGCGCAGGCTGGATTTTTATAGTAACACCTGTGTTGATAGGTGAAGGTCCATTTTTCTGTGATGGTCAACCCTCAGTTAGGCTCATGCTGACAATATGGTGTTCTCTCCGCCGCACTTGTAGTCGCAGTCGGAAGAACAGGAACGCAGCATGCGGGTTTCTTCAGCCACTCGACGATGGATTTTACAGTTGCTCCTTGGTGGGCCTTGAACTCGGGAACTTATGCTCACCTCCCAGGCTCTTGTCGACCGCGTTAAAGATGGTCAAAAAAGTTGCCCCCGGCAGAATTCGAACTCGGGACATCGAGCTCACCATTCCAAGACTTTAACCGTTCGGCCACCGCCTCCCCAATAAGTATGCAGGTAATAGGCCTCGTTTTAGTCTCACGGTGCAATCACTGATTTTACACGTTGTCATCTCATCGATACCCCATTATTCTGCGAAGATACCCATTGGTGGAACGCCGACGTGAGTTTCGTCAGAAGATGCTTGCAGTCTATGTTTATCTCAAGAAGGCGTTTAATTCAGTGCATCGTGAGTCACTCTGGGACCTCCTGCGACTTCGCAGGATTCCTGCAAGGACTACTGGTTTGATGACTGGTCTGTACTCTGGGACTGAGAGTGCTGTGGAGTGTGGGGTAGGTGTATCTAGCTTCTTTCCTGTGAATACAGGAGTGAGGCAAGGGTGCATCCTTGCTCCATCCCTTTTCAACACTTGTATGGACTGGTTATTGGACAAAGTAGTAGATCAAAGCTATTGTGGAGCATCCCTCGGCAACACCAAGATCACTGATCTTATTTTTGCCGATGATGCAGTAATCTTTGCTGAGTCGCTGGATGTCCTGGTGATGGCTCTTGAGGCGCTGCACGAGGAGGAACAGCCTTTGGGACTTGAGGTCTTCTGGCTCAAGACCAAGGTCCAGGTGTTTGGAGGCTTACTAGATGGAACAGTATAGTTTGTTCATGCGTGTAGTGAGGACATTGAGATCTTGAAAAGTTTTACATCTCTTGGTAGCGCAGTCCATAATGACGGCGGGTCACGTCAAGAAGTCTTACGGTGGATTGGCATTGCCCACGGTGTTATGACTGGCTCAACAGGAGTATTTGGCGTTGTCGGTACCTGCAGAAGGAAAAAGGTCCGAATCTTCAAGTCGCTTGTGATCCCTGTCTTACTCTATGGTTGTGAGACATGGACACTAAATAGCGACTTGAAGAGGCGAATCAATGCCTTTGGTAATAAGTGTCTTCGCAGAATCGTTGGGTATCGGTGCGACGATTACGTGTCAAATCAGCGATTGCACCGTGAGACGAGGCCTATTATCTGCATAGTTCGTCAGCGCCAACTTCGGCTATATGGGCATGTGGCACGCTACCCAGAAACCGTTCTTTCTCGTGGGGACTCGCGCGTGGTGACCCCCGGTAGTGGCGTCGTAGGGTGGGCGAGGTGACGCCCCCCCCCCTCCCGGCGTATGCCCCTAATGATTGATCCTGACTCGCCATCTTGTCCACCATCTTGACCGCCTTCTTGTTCACCATCTCGTCCGCCATATCCCCACATGATAAACATAAACAGTAACATTCCACCCGCTCTATGACAAATATACACACACTCATGCCCACAAACTCACACGTCCTGTGACACAGATCAATCATACATCGGAACGTCTATGCTATCAAATTTACCTTACTCACGAGTTGAGTTTCTATAGCCATCATTCATTACTTTATGTCATTTTTTAAACGAAGCATTATCAGAGAAAAAATTTCATATTATGCCTTCATTCGCACTGAAGCAGAACTTCACTTTCATAGCCACAATACATTACCATAAAAGCTTATTATAAACACACACACACACACAAACACACACACATACCACCACACACACACACACACACACACACACACACACACACACACACACACACACACACCACACACACACCACACACACACACACACACAACACACACACACACACACACACAACACACACACACACACACACACACACACACACACACACACACACACACACACACACACACACACACACACACACACACACACACACACACACACACACACACACACACACACACACACACACACACACACACACACACACACACACACACACACACCACACACACACACACACACACACACACACCCACACAACACACCACACACACACACACACCACACACACACACACACACACACCCACACACACACACACACACACACACACACACACACACACACACACACACACACACACACACACACACACACACACACACACACCACACACACACCACACACACACACACACACACACACACACACACACACACACACACACTTTGACATCATCCAAGACTTAGATTTGTATGTATGTGGTGCATCAACCTACCCGTATTCCTGCCCGCCTTGGAAACACGCCCAACATTGTTGACCTTTTCCTAACCTCTAACCCTTCTGCTTACTCTATGAAAGAGTTTCCTCCGTTGGGCTCCTCCGATCACGATCTTATTTTTGTAACCCATCCTATCGCTCTGGTGCCACCTCGGGACCCACCTAAGCGGAGGTGCTTCTGGCATTTCAACTTAGCTAAGCATCAGCTGAGCGACTTATTTGTTCGGGAGCACACTAGTAACATATAAGTTAATTAATTTAGAACAGAGAAATGGATGAAATAAGCATCATGCCTATAACAAAGTAATATATATGAATAGGTTACGATAGCATGAACGCGAAGTGAAGTAGATTGACACACGCACGCACGCACCACGCACATATACTCAGCAGTGTTTCGTTATTAATGAATCGTCAGTTTCCTGGAAATATCCATAAAAAAAACTTAAAACGCGGTAATTGTCCTTGGGTTTCGGTCGAAAATTCGTGATATTGTTGATGATCGTCTCATTATATTCCTGACATGATGGGCACAATCTCTTATTTTGGTTCCAACTAGTGGGCAGGAATATATGGAACCAGCGGACGTAACAGACGCATTCTTAAAATAAGGAGTCTAATTACTCGAGGTATACAATCAAACGTGTATTAAGCGGGTGTACATAAATATCTGTGGCTTAGCGACCTCATATGTGTCGTAACCCTGACCCCATCGGCTTTCCTGTCATTGTCGACACAGATTTCAGAATGTTCTTAAGACAACACACCTCGCCGTTGCACAATTACCACACCCTTTGCAGTTCTCTACTCCAACAAATAAAAAAAAAATTACAATATAGTACAGGAAGATTCACAGGAAACTTCAATGTCAACAGCAGTGAAACTGCATTTTTCCTTTTTGTCATATTTTGTCTCCATCCCGCGTGCCTAAAGCTGATATTTCTAAAGTGAAAATATTAAGAACAATATAGCCTACATAGTTTGTTTTCTTATCATTTACCAACTAACATGTTGCGGTCGAACAATGGCCGTAGACCTAAGCCGATGGTTGCATAATTTACGACGGAATACTTGCATAATGGGACCAATTACATATAATAATTGAACTGAATTTTAATCGAAGTTGGCAGCGCATATGTTTTCCTGAATATGTTTGCCCTGTTATTGACAGAACGACGCAGTTTTCACGGTATATCCATGTATCAGAGCATTGAATACTGTTACTGGCAAATTTACAGTTAAGTAATGATTTGTTATGTTATCTTATAGATAATGCTGATCAATATAATTATGGCAATAATGACGATAATAATGATAATTATAAAATATTACTAATAATACATTTCAAAAATTAATGATAACAATAATAATAATAATAATAATTAGAATCATCAAAATAATAATAATAATAATAATAATTATAATAATAATAATACCAATTAAAATTATGATATAACTATAATAACTACACTAACAAGAGTAGTCAGAGGCTCAATAACTCCACCAAGGCTGAAATGTTCTACCTGTTTGGTGAACCCCTACGTTTTTGCTTCTGTTTTTATTTTCCCTCTATCAAGAAATCATTCCCCTAGAAAGAACAAGTGCTTGTGGGCCCTTCGGACCCATGTATTGATGTTTGTAGTAGTATTATATATTAGACATGTGATTGCAAACTCCAATCGTGTTGTTGCTGTCGTTGGTCACTGGTCAAAGTGCTTCCGGGTAGACCACGTTCCGTGTGATTCCAACCCTTTGTGTTCCGTGTGATTCCCACACACACACTCACCCACGCACACAAACGTCCATGAGTCTACTGAGTTTGTGGAATGCGGCAAGACGTTATCGCAGAGTTTCTGTAATCTCAAGATCCTAAATTTTACTCCAAAAAGCTTTCAATTAGTCCAACACGACCTTCAAAACTTATCCATACGACTTTGGATAAGCCGCTTACCTTCGAATTATTTGCGAATTATTGAGCATTTGCTCCCAAAAATGACATTTACCAGCCTACGCACCCCCACCAAACCAACAACCACACACACACACACACAAACCCACACCCACACGGACCACAAGCTACTTCTATAGTACCTGTAAGTACTTTGTAGAGCCTTCCGGACATTTTGCAGGATTTGTGCTTGGATCAGAAATATTATAAGGATCAAATTTTTTGCAAACTCCAAATGTGATATGTTGCTGTCGTTTGGTCATGGTCAAAGTGCTCGGTAGACCAGTTTCCGTGTGATTCACCTGGTGGTTCCGGATTGGCTTCACTGGCCACAACTGCCACAGCCCCACAAACTATAATATCTATGAGTTTGTGATACGCAAAGTTACCAAGTTTTCCTGTAATCTAATATTCCTAAGTGGTTTTAGCCAAAACCCCTTCAAAATTATTCAATGATGGACCAAGCCGCTACCACCTACGATTATTTGCGACTTTTTGAACCTTTTGACATCAAATTGAATTTACATTTCAGCTACCCAAAACTGACACACCCACCCACCCACCCACCCACCCACCCCACACCCCCACACCCCCACACCCCCACACCCACACACCCACACACACACACACACACACACACACACACACACCCACCCACCCACCCACACACCCACACCCACACCCACACCCACACCCACACCCACACACACGGCTACTCCTATAGTATATTAGATGTAGATACCTCGTAAGTTTGATCTTTAATAAAACATTGCACCTAAATTTTGCAAGGATTTTGTCCCTTGGATCCAGAAACATATTCATACACGGATCACGGTAATATTTTTTTCAGAACATAAAA
This sequence comes from Chionoecetes opilio, assembly GCA_016584305.1. Taxonomy (NCBI): domain Eukaryota; kingdom Metazoa; phylum Arthropoda; class Malacostraca; order Decapoda; family Majidae; genus Chionoecetes; species Chionoecetes opilio. The sequence continues at coordinate 8,771 of JACEEZ010006701.1, forward strand.
TATAAATGATGTCTCCTTTTTGTTTTTATTATATCGATATGATATGTATTTCCATAGACCACTGTATACCTGGACTGCGCACGGAATATCGGCCTGTTGCACATGGGCCTCAACTTGCCCTGAAGTCGGAGGGCCGCTCGGATTCATATATATATATATATATATATATATATATATATATACGCATCATATAGACTGGTTTATCAGTATATATGATATACTGTAATCTTCGTAAATGTTTGTTCTAAAATATTATCAAATAAAAAACAGTAAAACACGGTAAAGAAATGCCATTACGAGACTGAAGCAATATGCATGAACTTAATATTCACTTCAACTCTTCGCCATTTAAAACTTTGCGAGTCAACTTTTATCATGAAGGGTATCAATAGAAGCGCAGTTTTATTAGCTTTCCATTGCTATATTTCGTTATCTGATAAATTAATTAAAACCATGCATATTAGCGTTAAATAAATAAATAAGATCATCAATCGGGTAATTTTCCCGATTGATGAGGATTTAGTTAACGCTAAATTACACATGGTGCTAATTCATTCATCAGAAAACGAAATATATAAGTAAATAAATAACATAGTCTCGTGATGGCATTTCTTTAGCGTGTTTTACTGTTTTTTATTTGATAATATTATAGAACAAACATTTACGAAGATTACAGTATATCATATATACTGATAAACCAGTCTATATGGTAGTCCATAGACCACTATATCTCTTTGTCGGGCGCCACGCAGGCCCCTATGCAGCCCCGCAATTCAAAACATTGTCGCGTGTGCAGTCCAGGTATACAGTGGTCTATGGTATTTCATATGACTATAAGATATGACTTTAATGATATTGTCAGATTTTGCCCCATCTTCCAATGTAAAAATAAATTAATAAAGTGTATGGATCCAGATTCGGTTCTAAATCGACTCTAAAAACTTATTCACTTCTAAATTTGGTCAAAATTACTAGTATATGGATGATAGTGGTAACAATAATGATAACAATGATGATAAGTAATATAACTATAACAATAATATAAGTAATAATATAATGTTATAGAAAAAAAATACTACTAATACTGAATTCATAATAATAATCATGATTATAATACAAAAAATAACAGCATTGAGAATGACTTCATTATTTTTTACTAGCACGCTGGCTAGTTGGGATTATAAAGAGACCTCTGAATTGACACTGCAATGATAAGAATTATATTAGCAATAATGATTATCATTATAATTACTATTATCACTATCATTGGTTCACAATGGCTCTGGTACTAGAAACACTAACAGCTCTCTCCTTCTGAATGTTGATAGGTCCAGCAAGTTAAGAATTGCAGGTTCTTGTTATCAGAAACCAGAGCTGCACCGCTGGGCATGGCATATGTAGTAATGCCGGGGGGTTAGTTAGGGGAGATCGATCTTATTCTCGTTAGTAGGTCGTTGGAGGATTCTCTAGAACTGCATGGCTTACCGGGGCGATGAGTTCTTTGCAACTGATCACAGACTTATTGCTGCTACAATTAAACTACATGTCAAGTACAGAAGAATCTCAAGAGGTAACCATACTGTGCTTCATCTGGAGAAGCTAAAGGACTTGACAGGTGCCCATGAATATGCAGTGGCAGTCTTATATCGGTTCAAAGTGTTCTGCGCCATCGGGTACCCAGTAGAACTGTGCGATACCTTCAAACATGAAAATATCCAGGCTGCCAATGAGTGTATTGGGGAGCGCCCGAGGTCAATGCGTGGTTTTGTCTCGACGAGGACGCTGGAAAATTTAGGAGAATCACGCTGCCAGGTTTGTTGGAAACCAAGATCTGTAGAGGTCTCTGTCACGCAGGACTAAAACTATCGTGATGAGAAACAAGAAGAGGCATGTCAGGAGTCTCACTGCGGATGTTGAGGGCCATTTGTATGCTAATGACCTCTGACCTGCCTACCGAGCCCTGAAGAAAGCCCGCTCCAAGTCTCCATCTCGGGCGAGTGCTATCCAAACAGCAAGCAGATGAACGCCTCGTGTCGGACATGGATGGGCAGATGTACTCTGGACAGTTGATCACGGTGGACCCTTCAATTGGGCGGTAGTGGATTAGGGGCAGTGGATGTCAATCCTCCCATTGACGAAACCGTACCCTATCTTGACGAAGTCAGAGATACTAGCAAAGTTGAGGAGTCGAAAGGTAGCTGGAGTTTGTAATACCAGTGTGGAGCTGCTCAAAACTGGGGGTGAGGCCATGATTCACGGGTTACATGCTGTCATGACTGCCGTGTGGCAATCTGGTACCATTCTTCCTGACTGCAAAAAGGGGGCTGGTTATCCCTATTTGGAAAGGGAAATAGGACCGTCAAGACTGCGACAATTATTACGGTATTACATTGCTCAGCATGCCAGGCAAAGGTGCTTGGCCATGTATTGCTGGCACGGATCACAGTCATCTGCTGCAGTATCAGAGACCTGAGAAGTCTGGGTTCACGCCTAGTATGTCAACAACTGACCGTGCCCTAGCGCTTCGTGTCCTGGTGGAACGCCGACGTGAGTTTCGACAGGGGATGCTTATAGCCTATATTGATATCAAGAAGATGTGTTCATTGTCTCTCGCGCAGTGCATTGTGAAGCACTCTGGGATCTTCTGCGGCTTCGCAGGGTTCCTAAAAGGACTGTTGGTCTGCTGACTGGCCTGTACTCTGAGACTGAGAGTGCTGTGAAGTGTGGGGGAGATGTATCCAGCTATTTTTCTGTGAATTCAAGAGTGAGGCAAGAGTGCGTCCTTGTCCCATCATAACTTTTTAACACTTGCATGGACTTGGTATTGGGCAGAGTTGTGAACCAAAGTGATTGTAGAGCATCCCTCGGCAATACTAAGATCACTGATCTTGTTTTTGCGGATGATGCAGTAATCTTTGCAGAGTCGTTGGAGGTTCTGGTGTTGGCTTTCGAGGCGCTACACGAGCAGGCAAAACATTTGGGACTTGTGGTCTCTTGGCCCAAGACTAACGTCCAGGTGTGTTGAGGCTTACTAGATGAAACTGTTCATGTGTGCGGCGAGGACATTGAGATCTTGGAAAATGTACATGCCTTGGTAGGCCAGTCCTGAATGACGACGGGTCACGTCAAGAAAAGTTAACGGCGGATTGGCATAACCCATGGTGTTAAGGACAACACATGAACTACCATGGGTCGGTCTCACGGCCACTTGTAGCTTCCTTATTTTCTTATGTTCTTAAGGACTCGCTCAACACGAGTATTTGGCGCTGTCGGTACATGTGCAGAAGGAAAAAGATCAGGTTCTTCAAGTCGCTTCTGATTCTTATCTTACTCTATGGATGTGAGACATGGACATTAAATAGCGACTTGAAGAGGCGAATCGATGCCTTTGGTAACGGATGTCTTGGCAGAATCATGGGGTATCACAAGGATGATGACGTGTTAAATGAGCGATTGCACCGTGAGACTGAATCGAGGCCTTTTACCTACATAGTCCGCCAGCGCCAAATTCGGCTATATGGCATGTGACCAGTTACCCTGAAACCGATCCTCCTAACCGGGTTGTCTCTGTAAGAGACAATCCGGCGTGGAGGAGGCCAAGGGGTCCCCCAAGAGGCTCGTGGCTGGGGCAAGTTGATGTTTCTTGCCGAGAGCTGCTTGGTATGGGAAGGGATCCTGCATGGGGACTCGCGAGTGGTGACCCCCGGGAGTGGCGTCGTAGGGTGGGCAAGGCGACGCTCCCCCCCCCCCGCCCCCGGCGTATGCCTCCAATGCGGTACTTTTTAAAAAGCTAACGTCACCAGTGTCCCTATAATGTCCCTGTGCTTCTTCGGGGTATATCAAAATTACGATTTAATACAGTAACTGAAACAGTTATTAATACATATGTAGTTTTTCTTTCTTTTTCTGCACTAGACGAACATATTGACATAACTGAGAATACTTGAAAACTCATCATCTTTAAAAATCATCCTTGCATGAAAATACTGCAAATTCAATAAGAAATGGGCTTCCGTAAAATGTTTACTTGTATTGCAGCATTCGCTGAGTACCTGTTGTAGGTGTGTATGTCTCTCTTTCGACGAAAATTTAACAGGTAAGTAATTTAAGTTAGTGGCATCTGAGCGACAATCCTGTAGCCAAGGCAGTCGAGACTTTTGTGTAATAAACAAACAGTGGCGCCACATTCAACATGTCGGGGTGATGATCTACCAGCAGCTAATAATAACATATACTTGATACCAACAATACTTAATAACACTTAACCCTTTCATTGCTAAATCGTCGCTGCGACACCGCTGGAGTTAGTGCTAATTCGTCGCTGTGACCATTTAGTCAGACTTCAATGTTCCGCCCATTGATATGTTCCAACAATACCCCAGTCTTTATTTTCATTGGTCTACGTCATAAAAGGGGTGGTCCCTGAACCCCCCCCCTGTCACCCCTCTCCTATCCCCCCCTGTGGCTGCCATTTCTGTGTCGCCACTGCTTATAGATAGATAGATAAGAAGAGGGAGGAACTTTACGGTCTCCCGCTGCATGGGCATAGAGTAGATAGAACAAAACTATCTCCTTCTTATTTATCTGAATTTATTTCCTGAGTGACAGACATAGATATAAGACCATAGAGCCTATATTGACATTGTTTCCGTGTGATAGAAATGTCGGGCAGGTGAGCGCCCGACTGGACTGCAACAATTACGGTGGTATTATACTGCTCAGCGTGCCAGGCAAGGTGCTTGCCAATCTATTGCTGACAACGGATCCGCAGTCATCTGCTGAAGCATCAGATACCTCAGCAGTCTGGGTTCACGCCTGGTAAGTCAACAACGGATCGTATCCAAGCGCTTCGTGTCCTGGTGGAACACCGACGTGAGTTTCGACAGAGGATGCTTGCAGCCTATGTTGATCTGAAGAAGGCGTCTGACTCAGTGCATCGTCAATCAGTCTGGGATCTTCTGCAACTTCGCGGGATTCCTACAAGGACTATTGGTCTCATGACTGGCCTGTACTCAGGGACTGATAGTGCTGTGAAGTGTGGAGTAGGTGTATCCAGCTTTTTTCCCTGTAAATAAAGGAGTGAGGCAAGGGTGCGTCCTTGCCCCATCCCTTTTCAACACTTGTATGGACGGGGTATTGGTCAAAGTTGTAGGTCAAAGTGATTGTAGAGCATCCCTCGGCAACACAAAGATCACTAGCGTCACTGATCTTCATTTTGCCGATGAGGTAGTAATCTTTGCTGAGTCGCTAGAGTTCCTGGTGATGGCTCTCGAGGCGCTACACGAGAAGACAAAGCCTTTGGTACTTGAGGTCTCCTGGCTCATGGACCTAGGTCTAGGTGTTTGGAGGCTTACTAGATGAAAAAGTACAGTATGTTCATGCGTGGGGCGAGGACATTGAGATCTTGGAAAGTTTTACATACCTTGGTATCGTAGTCCATATGTAATGACGGCGGGTCACGTCATGAAGTCTTACGGCGGATTGGCATCGGTGTTATGCCAACGGTGTTATGGATTCGCTCAGCATGAGTATTTGGCATTGTCGGTACCTATGCAGGACAACTATCCGGATCTTCATGTCGCTTGTGATCCCTGTCTTACTCTATGGATGTAAGACATGGACACTAAATAGCGACTTGAAGAGGCGAATCGATGCTTGTTGTAATAAGTGTCTTCGCAGAATCATGGGGTATCGCTGGGATGATTACGTGTCACATCACCGATTGCACCGTGATACTGAATCGATGCCTATTACTTGCATAGTCCGTCAGCGCCAACTTCGGCTATATGGGTATGTGGCACGCTACCCTGAAACCGATCCTTCCCACCGGGTTGTATCTGTAAGAGATAACCCGGCGTGGAGTAGGCCAAGGGGCTCCCACAAGGCTCGTGGCTGGGGCAAGTTGATGTTTCCTGTCGAGAGCTGCTTGGTATGGGAAGGGAGCCAGCATGAGGACTCGCGCGAGGGGACCCCGGAAGTGACGTCGTATGGTGGGCGACGCGACAGGCCCCCTGTCGTATGCTCCCAATGTTTGATTGATTGATTGAGCACCCGAGCGCGCACAGCTGTGTCGACGCGTCTGACGGCTTGGGCAATGAAAGGGTTAATACTTAATAACTAAAGCTGAGCTGAGACTCTCACGAAGACAGGACAACAACAAATTGAATGATAACAGGTCCTGATATCGGGATGGTTTCTGTGGAGATACTAACGCCATAATGTTTATTGATTAAATTTCCGTCGCAAGTGAGACAGACGCACCCAAAACAGGTACTTAGCGAATGTTGCAGTACAAGTAGAAATTTCCGGAAGGCTATTTCTTCTTAAATTTGCAGTGTTTTCATGCAAGGGCAATGTTTAAATATGAGTTTTCTGTTTGCGTTAGCTTTGAAATTACCCAATTGATGATGACTCTTATCATTAATATATATATATTATTATTATTACATATTTTATTACTACCATTTATATTGATATTACTATCATAATTTCATTGATATTGTTATTGGTATTATTTATATTTTCATTAATATAATTACAACCATTACTAGTTATCACAAATTATCATTTCTTTTATATATTGTTATTAGGAAATTTTATTTATTATAATTAATATTATCATTATTATTACAATACTAATAATATTAATCATCATATAGAATGATGCGAATAATAATTACTATTATTATTAGCATTATTCTTATCATTATTACCATTAATTTTCAATAATGTTGATGGCAATACCAACAACAATAATAATAATAATGGCATGACAAAATATTGCAAATAGTAATAAATGAATATAGTGATAATACAATGGTTGTCACGCAAACAAAATTGCTAATGTTATTGCTACTACTACGACTACTACTACTACTACTAAAATATTATTAATGATTAGTGATGATAATAATAATAATAATAATAATAATAATAATGATAATAATAAATAATAATATAAATAATAATACAAATTATAATAATAATATCCATTATAATAATAAATTTTACTCATTTTTAAAATAACAATAATTATGATAATGATAATGCTAACGCTCGTAATAACAATAATAATAGGTAGTAATACTAACAATATTAATAATATGAATTACTATTATTAGAGGGAGCCGAGTTTTTTCGGCTCCCTAAGTTACCGTTAGAACTGTGATAATTGGCCTCAACCATGGCGTTGCAGGCAGGATAATGATAAATTATATCAATATCAATAAAAAAAACTAATGACGATAATAATAATAATGCGTACATTTTAGGTAAATAATAAAGACAATAATGATAATAATAGTAGTGGTAATGATAATGATAATAATAATGAAGATAATGATTATGATAATAATAATAATAATATTCATAATAATAATAATTATTATTATTATTATTATTATTATTATTATTATTATTATCATTATGATAATAATAATATCAAAAGCTATGTATGTTACAGCAATTATTCTTACTATGAATAAATACATATATAACCCTACAGCCAATAATGCATTCATTACGGTACAAAAGAACATTAACACATAACTCCAGATTCAAAAGTAGTGTTTACACTCGACCTGAAAATGCACACTATAGTAAGTCCATATACACTCAGGCTACGTAGAAGGAAACGGTACGTTGTCGAATAACTCTCGAACCCAAACATGACCATTTCTTCCTTAAAAGCTACTTTGCGTTATTAAGAGTTAGTTCCATTTCTTTGTGGTACTCCATGCTAAAGATGTGAATCTGGTAATATTGCTTAGTGAAGGGTTAGATGTTAGAGGAAGACATGGCGGCAGACTTGACTAAAGGAATCTGGGACTTCACCGATTTCTGGGAACTAAAGCGAGCTGGTAGAAATGGTTTTTGGCGGTAGAACGCGAAACTAGCTATAGTAGTATACATTAAGTATATATATAGTATACTAACTAGTATACATTTTTTCGAACATGGTCATATGGCCACATATGGCCTTAAACGCAAATCCGCGGTGGTCGAGATGAGGAGTGTGGTGACGGTGGCAGCAAACTTCGTCCGCTGGTTACGAGCGAGAGGGAAAACTCAAAAGCCCATGAGAATCACGAAAATTCACCAGTGTACAGATATATTATTAGTTACAGAACCATTGGAAGGGAAACGCTGCTCTAGGGAGGCCGAGTACGAAAGCACACCACTTATAATTTAATCCTCGAGACGCAGGTAAACCTTTAATCGCGAAATGGCATTTCAATCAACGTACGTCCCTACAACGTGTGTGTAGTCGTCGCTAGCCTTGAGTGTGTGTGTGTGTGTGTGTCTGTGTCTGTGTCTGGTGTGTGTGTGTGTGTGTGTGTGTGTGTGTGTGTGTGTGTGTGTGTGTGTGTGAGATCATAAACAAATTACAAACTTAGCTTGAACAGGTTCATTACCTCCTGAGTGTCCATTGGAGCTGGTGAAGCCATTTACATAGGAACATTGTGTCGCTTTTTACAAGAGTGTTAAATACTGTTAAGGTTCCACTAAAACAATGACTACTATTAATAAGAATAGTAATACTGATAACAGTAATGATAACATCACGGCATACTGATGACCATCGCCTCTCACTACTGCAATTTTTACCAGCATAGTGTTAAGACCAGCAGCAGCAGTAGCTAGGAGTACAGTTATTCACTGTAGGTAAGTATTGGTATGAATATGTAATGATACTCTTTTAGAAGTCAAGTACCGCCTGTTATTTAGCTA
>JACEEZ010006701.1:22500-31040 GCA_016584305.1 Chionoecetes opilio
TTTTTTTCTGAATTTCATTTATTTTTATCTCTTTACCCACTTCAATGTCGCCTCCCCTAATGAAGTGGGTAGCGCCCCTTAAACTTCAAATCTGCGGCCCCCGGTAGAATCCCGGGGCAGGGCAGTCGGCGGCCAGCCTACCTCTGTTTATCCCTCCTTTGGGGGTTTTGGGCGAATATGGGTACCTGGGGAATCCCGGGGAAAGTAACTGCGGTTTAAACCCATTTTCACATTAGCCCTGTTTCCCCGGGAATAACGGGTTGCACGCACCCAGGTTAAAAGGGTAATGCGACGGGGTGAGCACCGAGGCCACGCGTAGCATAAGGTATGCCCCTCTTTACCTTTACTCCTCCCACTCAAAACGGGACTTTAAAATTTAAAACGCCCTTATTTTTGCCTATTTGTCGCCGTAGGGGTTAATAATAGCTAAATAACAGGGGCGGGGGCTTGACTTCTAAAAGAGTATCATTACATATTATACCAATACTTTTCCTACATGAAAACTGTACTCCTAGCTACGCTGCGTGGGTTTTAAACTATGCTGGTAAAAATTTCAGTAGTGAGAGGCGAGGGCTCATATGCCCCTGATGTTATCTTACTGTTACAGTATTTCATTTTTTTAAAGTAGTCATTGTTTTTTGGAACCCTTAAAAAGTATTTAAAACTCTTGTAAAAAGGACACAAAGTTCCTATGTAAAAAGGCTTACCAGCTCCAAGGACACTAGGAGGTAATGAACCTGTTCAAGCTAAGTTTTTAATTTGTTTATGATCTACACACACACACACACCCAACACACACACACACCACACAAACACACACACACACACAACACCACCAAAACCACACACTCAAGGTGCGAGACTACACACCGTTGTAGGGACTACGTTGATTAAAAAACCATTTTGCGATTAAAAGGGTTTTCCTGGTCTGAGGATTAAAAAAAAATGGTGTGCTTTCGTATCGGCCTCCCTAGAGCAGCGTTTTCCCCTTCCCAAAGGTTCTGTAACTAATAAAATATCTGTCACTGGTGAATTTTCGTGATTCTCATGGGCTTTTGAGTTTTCCCTCTCGCTCGTAACCAGCGGACGAAATTTGCTGCCACCGTCACCACACTCCTCATTCGACCACCGCGGATTTGCGTTTAAGGCCATATGTGGCCATATGACCATGTTCGAAAAAATGTATACTAGTTAGTATAATATATATAACTTAATGTATACTACTATAGCTAGTTCGCGTTCTACCCCCAAAAAACCATTTCTACCAGCTCGCTTTAGTTCCAGAAATGGGTGAAGTCCCAGATTCCTTTAGTCAAGTCTGCCCCCATCTTCCTCTAACATATAACCCTTCACTAAGCAATATACCAGATTCACATCTTTAGCATGGAGTACCACAAAAAAATGGAACAAAATTTCTTAATAACGCAAAGTAGCTTTTAAGGAAAATGGCATGTTTGGGTTCGAGAGTTATTCGACAACGTACCGTTTCCTTCTACGTAGCCTGAGTGTATATGGGACTTACTATAGGGGTGCATTTTCAGGTCGAGTGTAAACACTACTTTTGAATCGGGAGTTATGTGTTAATGTTCTTTTGTACCGTAATGAATGCATTTTTGGCTGTAGGGTTATTTTATGTATTTATTCATATAAGAATAATTGCTGTAAACATACATAGCTTTTGATATTATTATTATCATAATGATAATAATAATAATAATAATAATAATAATAATAATAATAATTATTATTATTATGAATATTATTATTATTATTATCATAATCATTATCTTCATTATTATTATCATTATCATTACCACTACTATTATTATCATTATGTCTTATTATTTACCCAAAATGTACGCATTTTTATTATTATCGTCATTAGTTTTTTTTATTGATATTGATATATTTATCATTATCCTGCCTGCAACGCATGGTTGAGGCCAATTATCACAGTTCTAACGGTAACTTAGGGAGCCGAAAAACTCGGCTCCCTCTAATAAAAGTAATTCATATTATTAATATTGTTAGTATTACTACCTATTATTATTGTTATTACGAGCGTTAGCATTATCATTATCATAATTATTGTTATTTTAAAAATGAGTAAAATTTATTTTATAAAGGATATTATTATTATAATTTTATTATTATTTTATTATTATTTATTATTATCATTATTTTATTATTATTATTATATTATTATTATCATCACTAATCATTAAAATATTTTAGTAGTAGTAGTAGTAGTCGTAGTTAAATAGCAATAAAATTAGCAATTTTTTTTGCGTGACAACCATTGTATTATCACTATATTCATTTATTACTATTTGCAATATTTTGTCATGCCATTATTATTATATTGTTGTTGGTATTGCCATCAACATTATTGAAAATTAATGGTAATAATGATAAGAATAATGCTAATAATAATAGTAATTATTATTCGCATCATTCTATATGATGATTAATATTATTAGTATTTTAATAATAATGATAATATTAATTAAATAAATAAAATTTCCTAATAACAATATATAAAAGAAAAGATAATTATTGTGATAACTAGTAATGGTTGTAATTATATTAATGAAAATATAAATAATACCAATAACAATATCAATGAATTATGATAGTAATATCAATATAAATGGTAGTAATAAATATGTAATAATAATAATATATATATATTAATGATAAGAGTCATCATCAATTGGGTAATTTCAAAGCTAACGCAAACAGAAAACTCATATTTAAACATTGCCCTTGCATGAAAACACTGCAAATTTAAGAAGAAATAGCCTTCCGGAAATTTTCTACTTGTACTGCAACATTCGCTAAGTACCTGTTTTGGGTGCGTCTGTCTCACTTGCGACGGAAATTTAATCAATAAACATTATGGCGTTAGTATCTCCACAGAAACCATCCCGATATCAGGACCTGTTATCATTCAATTTGTTGTTGTCCTGTCTTCGTGAGAGTCTCAGCTCAGCTTTAGTTATTTAAGTATTAACCCTTTCATTGCCCAAGCCGTCAGACGCGTCGACACAGCTGTGCGCGCTCGGGTGCTCAATCAATCAATCAAACATTGGGAGCATACGACAGGGGGCCTGTCGCGTCGCCCACCATACGAACGTCACTTCCGGGGTCCCCTCGCGCGAGTCCTCATGCTGGCTCCCTTCCCATACCAAGCAGCTCTCGACAGGAAACATCAACTTGCCCCAGCCACGAGCCTTGTGGGAGCCGCCTTGGCCTACTCCACGCCGGGTTATCTCTACAGATACAACCCGGTGGGAAGGATCGGTTTCAGGGTAGCGTGCACATACCCATATAGCCGAAGTTGGCGCTGACGGACTATGCAAGTAATAGGCATCGATTCAGTATCACGGTGCAATCGGTGATGTGACACGTAATCATCCCAGGCGATACCCCATGATTCTGCGAAGACACTTATTACAACAAGCATCGATTCGCCTCTTCAAGTCGCTATTTAGTGTCCATGTCTTACATCCATAGAGTAAGACAGGGATCACAAGCGACATGAAGATCCGGATAGTTGTCCTGCATAGGTACCGACAATGCCAAATACTCATGCTGAGCGAATCCATAACACCGTTGGCATAACACCGATGCCAATCCGCCGTAAGACTTCATGACGTGACCCCCGTCATTACATATGGACTACGATACCAAGGTATGTAAAACTTTCCAAGATCTCAATGTCCCTCGCCCCACGCATGAACATACTGTACTTTTTCATCTAGTAAGCCTCCAAACACCTAGACTAGGTCCATGAGCCAGGAGACCTCAAGTACAAAGGCTTTGTCTTCTCGTGTAGCGCCTCGAGAGCCATCACCAGGAACTTAGCGACTCAGCAAAGATTACTACCTCATCGGCAAAATGAAGATCAGTGACGCTAGTGATCTTTGTGTTGCCGAGGGATGCTCTACAATCACTTTGACCTACAACTTGACCAATACCCCGTCCATACAAGTGTTGAAAAGGGATGGGGCAAGGACGCACCCTTGCCTCACTCCTTTATTTACAGGGAAAAAGCTGGATACACCTACTCCACACTTCACAGCACTATCAGTCCCTGAGTACAGGCCAGTCATGAGACCAATAGTCCTTGTAGGAATCCTGCGAAGTTGCAGAAGATCCAGACTGATTGACGATGCACTGAGTCAGACGCCTTCTTCAGATCAACATAGGCTGCAAGCATCCTCTGTCGAAACTCACGTCGGTGTTCCACCAGGACACGAAGCGCTTGGATACGATCCGTTGTTGACTTACCAGGCGTGAACCCAGACTGCTGAGGTATCTGATGCTTTCAGCAGATGACTGCGGATCCGTTGTCAGCAATAGATTGGCAAGCACCTTGCCTGGCACGCTGAGCAGTATAATACCACACGTAATTGTTGCAGTCCAGTCGGGCGCTCACCTGCCCGACATTTCTATCACACGGAAACAATGTCAATATAGGCTCTATGGTCTTATATCTATGTCTGTCACTCAGGAAATAAATTCAGATAAATAAGAAGGAGATAGTTTTGTTCTATCTACTCTATGCCCATGCAGCGGGAGACCGTAAAGTTCCTCCCTCTTCTTATCTATCTATCTATAAGCAGTGGCGACACAGAAATGGCAGCCACAGGGGGGATAGGAGAGGGGTGACAGGGGGGTGGGGTTCAGGGACCACCCCTTTTATGACGTAGACCAATGAAAATAAAGACTGGGGTATTGTTGGAACATATCAATGGGCGGAACATTGAAGTCTGACTAAATGGTCACAGCGACGAATTAGCACTAACTCCAGCGGTGTCGCAGCGACGATTTAGCAATGAAGGTTAAGTTTTATTAAGTATTGTTGGTATCAAGTATATGTTATTATTAGCTGCTGGTAGATCATCACCCCGACATGTTGAATGTGGCGCCACTGTTTGTTTATTACACAAAAGTCTCGACTGCCTGGCTACAGGATTGTCGCTCAGATGCCACTAACTTAAATTACTTACCTGTTAAATTTTCGTCGAAAGAGAGACATACACACCTACAACAGGTACTCAGCGAATGCTGCAATACAAGTAAACATTTTACGGAAGCCCATTTCTTATTGAATTTGCAGTATTTTCATGCAAGGATGATTTTTAAAGATGATGAGTTTTCAAGTATTCTCAGTTATGTCAATTGTTCGTCTAGTGCAGAAAAAGAAAGAAAAACTACATATGTATTAATAACTGTTTCAGTTACTGTATTAAATCGTAATTTTGATATACCCCGAAGAAGCACAGGGACATTATAGGGACACTGGTGACGTTAGCTTTTTTAAAAAGTACCGCTTTTGGAGGCATACCCCGGGGGGGGGGGGGGGGGGCGTCGCCTTGCCCACCCTACGACGCCACCCCCGGGGTCACCACTCGCGAGTCCCCATGCAGGATCCCTTCCCATACCAAGCAGCTCTGGGCAAGAAACATCAACTTGCCCCAGCCACGAGCCTCTTGGGAGACCCCTTGGCCTCCTCCACGCCGGTTTGTCTCTTACAGAGAACAACCCGGTTGGGAGGATCGGTTTCAGGGTAACTGGTCACATGCCATATAGCCGAATTTGGCGCTGGCGGACTATGTAGGAAAAAGGCCTCGATTCAGTCTCACGGTGCAATCGCTCATTTAACACGTCATCATCCTTGTGATACCCCATGATTCTGCCAAGACATCCCCTTACCAAAGGCATCGATTCGCCTCTTCAAGTCGCTATTTAATGTCCATGTCTCACATCCATAGAGTAAGATAAGAATCAGAAGCGACTTGAAGAACCTGATCTTTTTCCTTCTGCCCCATGTACCGACAGCGCCAAATACTCGTGTTGAGCGAGTCCTTAAGAACATAAGAAAATAAGGAAGCTACAAGTGGCCGTGAGGGCCGACCCATGGTAGTTCAGTGTTGTCCTTAACACCATGGGTTATGCCAATCCGCCGTTAACTTTTCTTGACGTGACCCCCTCGTCATTCAGGACTGGCCTAACCAAGGCATGTACATTTTCCAAGATCTCAATGTCCTCGCCGCACACATGAAAAAGTTTTTATCTAGTAAGCCTCAACACACCTGGACGTTAGTCTTGGGCCAAGAGACCACAAGTCCCAAAAAGTTTTGCCGCTCGTGTAGCGCTCGAAAGCCAACACCAGAACCTCCAACGACTCTGCAAAGATTACTGCATCATCCGCAAAAAAAAGATCAGTGATCTTAGTATTGCCGAGGGATGCTCTACAATCACTTTGGTTCACAACTCTGCCCAATACCAAGTCCATGCAAGTGTTAAAAAGTTATGATGGGACAAGGACGCACTCTTGCCTCACTCTTGAATTCACAGAAAAATAGCTGGATACATCTCCCCCCCACTTCACAGCACTCTCAGTTCGGTACAGGGCCCGTCAGCAGACCAACAGTCCTTTTAGGAACCTGCGAAGGGCCCAGAAATCCCAGAGTGCTTCACAAGCACTGCGCGAGAGACAATGAACACATCTTCTTGAATCATATAGGCTATAAGCATTCCCTGCGAAACTCCGTCGGCGTTCCACGGACACGAAGCGCTAGGCACGGTCAGTTGTGCATACTGGCTGAACCCAGACTTTAGGTCTCTATACTGCGCAGATGCTGCTGACCCGTCCAGAAATAATGGGCAAGCACCTTCCCTGGCTGCTGGAAATGTAAAAGTAAAAATTGTCGCAGTCTTGACGGCCCTTTTCCCCCTTTCCCAAAATAGGGAAAACCCACCCCTTTTTTGCACGGGAAAGAATGGTACCAATTGCCACACGGCGCATGACAGCATGTAACCCCGTGAATCATGGCCTCACCCCCATTTGAGCAGCTCCAACGGTATTAAAAAACTCCAGCTACCTTTCGACTCCCAAATTTTGCTAGTATCTCTGACTTCGTCAGATGGGGTACGGTTTGTAAATGGGGGGATTGACACCCCACTGCCCTAACCCACTACCGCCCAATTGAAGGGTCCACCGTGATAACGTCCAAGTACTCTGCCCCCCATGCCGACACAGGCGTTCATTTGCTTGCGTTGGATAGCACTCGCCCGAGTGGAGATTTGGAGCGGGCTTTTTTCAGGGCTGGGTGGGAGGTCAGAGGTCATTAGCATACAAAGGCCCTAACATCCGCAGCGAGACCCTGACATCCCTCTTCTTGTTTTACCGATAGTTTTAGCCTGCGTGACAGAGATCTACAGATCTGGTTTCCAACAAACCTGGCAGCTGATTCTCCAAAATTTTTCCCAGCGTCCTCGTCGAGACAAAACCACGCTTTGACCTGGGGCCCTCCCCAAATACACCATTGGCAGCCTGGATATTTCATGTTTAAAGGGTATCGCACAGTTCTACGGGGTACCCGATGGGCAGAACACTTTAACCGATATAAGACTCCCACTGATTTTCAGGGGCACCGGGAAAGTCCTTTAGCTTCCCCCATAAAACACAGTATGGTTACCTCTTAGATTCTTTGTATTTGAATGTGTTTAATTTAGCAGCAATAAGCTGTGATCATTTGCAAAAACTCATCCCCCCGGTAACCCCATGCAGTTCTAGAAAAATCCTCCAACGCCTATAACGAGAAAAGATCGATTCCCCTAAAACCCCCGGCATTTCTACTTTTGCCCGCCCAGCGGTGAGCTCGGTTTTTGATAACAAGAACCCGCAATTCTTTTAATTTCTGGACCTATCAAAATTCAGAAGGAGAGAGCTGTTATGTTTCTGACCAGAGCCATTGGAACCCAAAGAAGTGATAAATTTTAATTTTAAGTAATATTATTTCTAAAATAATTCTTTTCATTGCGTGTCAAATTTAGAGGTCTCTTTTTAATCCCAAATACCAGCGTGCTAGTAAAAAAAAATGAAGTCATTTTAATGCTGTTATTTTTTGTATTTTAATCATGATTATATTTTGAATTTAGTATTAGTAGTTTTTTTTTTCTAAACATTAATTATTATTAATTTTTGTTTAGTTATATTACTTTCACATTGTTATCATTTTTTGTTAACTATCATCAATATACTAGAATTTGACCAAATTTAGAAGTGAAAAAGTTTTTTGAGTCGATTTTTGAACCCAATCTGGATCCCTACCTTTATTAATTTATTTTTACTTTGGAAGAGGGGCAAATCTACAATATATTTAAAATCATTCTTATAGCATATAAAACCATAGACCACTGTATACCTGGACTGCACACGCGACAATGTTTTTTAATTGCGGGGGTCATAGGGCCTGCGTGGCGCCCGAAAAGAATATGTGGTTAGGACTACCTATGATGGTTTATCAGTATATATGATTACTGTAATCTTTTAAATGTTGTTCTATAATATTATCAAATAAAAAAAAAGTAAAAAAACGCAAAAAAATGCCCACGAGACTATTATTTATTTACTTATATATTTCGTTTTTTTGATGAAGAATTAACCATGTTAATTTAGCGTTAACAAAACCCCTCATCAAAATCCCGGGAAAATTTAAACCAAAATTTATGGAATTAATTTTATT
>JACEEZ010006702.1:0-21200 GCA_016584305.1 Chionoecetes opilio
TAAAAAAAAAAAAGGTCTAATAATAAAAATTAAAAATTATGATTTTTTTTCGATAATTTGTTTTTTATAATAATTAATCTATAACAAAATGCTTCATATTATTTTTTATTTAGACGGTACACATTGGACGTATATTTAGTCGTCAACCGCACATCGATAGCTAGTATAGAAGTCCAGATACACGTGCAACAATGTACCCCACCAAATGGGCATTTTCGCGCTGGGTGGTTTCAAGATGGCGTCCATCCGGGCACTAAGCTACCGTTCTCAGATGTCCATCAAAACCTTTTCTGACACTTGAGACATTGGTCTAATGGAAAATCATAATGAGAATTACTCCCCCCGCCGGAGCATTACTTTTGGTCTGGCTCAAGGACTAGTAGGCTCTGGAGGTTCACTTGAGGGCTGCTGTGATGGTTGGCCCTCCCCCGTGGTGGCGCAGACAGGATTTTTATAGGGACACCTGTGATTAGAGGCTCATGCTGCACCCCTGTGTCCTCCGATGCACTCGCAATCGAAGGTAGAGTTAATGGGCAGGGCATGTGGATGTTCTTAGGCCACTCGACGGTACATAAAGGTTTTGGGTTTCGTCGGGGATCGAACTCGGGTCACCGAGAACGCCAGTCGGAGACGCTAACCACTCTGCTACCGCCTCCCCAAAACTCCCCTTATTGTGCATTATATTCATTTATAAAAAAAATTCGTATCTCAAAATAATCCTTGTTTTTTAAAATGAATATTGAAAATGTTTACTAGTATAAATAGAATTTTCGTGCGTTTGGAGAGAGAGAGAGAGAGAGAGAGAAAAAAAAAAAGATGCTGCATCTTTTCTTTCTGGGTCTGTTTAACATAATTCATCTTGGGGAACGTCTCAGCCCGGGTCGTGAATATGATGAACTTATGCATCGAGTGACACATTTGCGATGGGAGGCGCGCGAGGCGAAATAGGTAAGAGATGGAACGAAAAGAAGGATGTAAAGATGTTGCCTGATGAAAAATAATAGGGTTGATAAAGCAATAAACCAGAGAGATAGCGAGAGAGAGAAAAAAAAAAGACACACACACACACACACTGATAGATGGTGGGAGAATAGAAGAAAAGTTAATGAGAAAAGATGATCCCGTGGAGGGGGAGGGGGGATAACAGACAGTTAGTCAGATCGTGACAGGCGAACTGGCGAACAGACAGACAGGCTGACGCCACTCTCCCAAATTTCTGATGCAATTTCCGTCACGCTGCCTTCGTTTTCTTTGACAGTTTATAAATTCCTGGGGGGGGAGAGAGAGAGAGAGAGAGAGAGAGAGAGAGAGAGAGAGAGAGAGAGAGAGAGAGAGAGAGAGAGAGAGAGAGAGAGAGAGAGAGAGAGAGAGAGAGAGAGAGAGAGAGAGAGAGAATATAAGAACATAAGAACATAAGAACATAAGAAAGCTACAGGAGGCCGTGAGACTTGCACGTGGTAGTTCCTATTACCTCTGCGTCTCTCGAGTGAGTGTACATTTCATAGCTTCAATCTCTTCTCATAACTAAAGTTACACATCCCTTGAATAATTTTGGTCATCCTTCTCTGCACTGAATTATAACAAGGTTATATTCATCCAGTAATATGTGGACCAAACCTGAACCGCATAGTCTAGGTGGGATCTGACTAGAGCCACATAAAGCTTTAGAATAACTTCCGCACTTCTACTTTTAACACTTCTGGTAATTAATCCTAACACTCTATTAGCTCAATTTCTAGCCTCAATACATTGTTTCCTAGGTCAGAGGTCTGATCTCACCCACACTCCAAGATCTTTCTCACCTTCTGAGAAGGTGATACATTTTTATGTAGATACATTGCGTATGGTGTATCTATTACCAGGGTTTTTTCTACCAGCATTCATAACGCTGCACTTATCAATATAAATTCCATCTGCCATCTAACTGCTCACTCATTAAGTTTATCTAAGCCTTCCTGCAATATGTTTACATCAGACTGTGATCCAATAATCCTACCTACCTTAGTATCATCAGTAAACTTGCTGATATCACAGCTAATCTCACTATCTAAGTCGTTGATGTAAATATAAAAATAGAAATTGACCCAACAGAGAGAGAGAGAGGTCTGAAGGAGGACGGAGAAAAGGACTCTCTCTCTCTCTCTTTATATATATATATATATATATATATATATATGTATATATGTAGTGCCCCCGTTGCTAGATGTTAATTTGAAGGGCTCAACAAGCCTGGAGATTACGCTGCCACCACCCACATTAAGTGGGAAAAAAAGATATTAAATACCAAATAATATATGAGGGTAACTGAATTAAATGGACGACTCTTTAAACAGGGTTTATTTATAATTATATATGTCTTTAAGTAATCACATCCCCACTCGAGGGTTCAACAATAATCATAAAACGGTAACGGTACAAAAATAAACTTAAATATCACTTGGGCTTAATTTACATAATAACAAATCGCTTAATCACTGTGACTAGGTAGTATACCTATCTCTACCTAGTCTCGTATCTGATAACATTCATGGCCTTAGCTCGTAAGCGTGTAGTCCTGGGCGATCACAACACTTGCTGCAACACTCCGCTGGCTCAACACACCACTGTCTCAGCCAACCTCTACACAGCGCTTCCATGTTTTCGGTGCTTCAATGACCTCCCTTCCATAAGGCCGTCGTCTTGTCCTCCGTTCACCTCCTAGGACCCTGTATGAACAGTACAAGTTACAAGACTATCGTGAATTAATAAATTTACAGGAAATCCTTACAAGTCGGACGTCAAACAGATACCTTTTATAGGTTTATCGGGTACGAATGTCCCCACACGTCTGGTTTGTACCGCAGCGAGTGGAAGAGAGAGAGTTTGGCCACCTGCTTCTCCTTCCTCGCTTTAGTAACCACGACGTCACAAGCGACTATGAACATATGGACGAAAACGGGACCAATGCATCCTACTTTCTCTTGTTCCTTTATACATTACTTTGCCAATACATTAAATCCAAATACATTAAATACATATATCCAGCTGATTTGGACTGAGGAGTGAAGAAAAATTACTATTTACCAAGTGGCTACATATTACATAGGGGAGGCGGTAGCGGAGTGGTTAGCGTCTCCGACTGGCGTTCTCGGTGACCCGAGTTCGATCCCCGAAGAAAACCAAAACCTTTCTGCACCGTCGAGTGGCCTAAGAACACCCACATGCCCTGCCCATCAACTCTACCTTCGATTGCGGGTGCATCGGAGGACACAGGGGGGCGGCATGCGCCTCTAATCACAGGCGTCACTATAAAAATTCTGCCTGCACCACCACGGGCGAGGACCAACCATCACACCCCTCAAGTGAACCTCCAGAGCCTACAATCCGAGCCCTGGGTCACCACTGCCTACAGGCGCTATAGGCACAAATGCAAAAAAAAAAAAAAAAAAAAAAATTAAGCTCATCTAGGTGTAAACTTTCCGTCAATCCTGTGACTCATTTTCCCTCATTACACACATATAATATATATATAATATATATATATATATATATATATATATATATATATATATATATATATATATATTATACATCTATAATAATATAAGCGAAAGTGTGTCTGTCTGTCTGTCTGTCTGTCTGTCTGTCTGTGTGTGTGTGTGTGGTATAGGTTCCGCCCCCCGTGGCGCAATCACCTCATATGGCACATTTTTGGAACCGGTTTGACCAGGGGAAGGTCATAAGCCCACTTATGAGATGATTCGATCACTTTTTTTTTTTTTTTTTTTAGCAGCCTATTAGCGATAATTGTGAAAAAAAAAGTGGGTTGCGAGAATTGAGGAAATCTTGATGTAGGGTGATGGGTAATGGGTGAGTGAATGGGTGGGGTGATGGGTAATGGGTGTTGGGGTGATGGGTGAGTGAATGGGTGGGGGGTGATGGGTGATGGGTGAGGGAATAGGTAGGGGGTAATGGGTAATGGTAAATATAAGCGAAAGTGTGTCTGTCTGTCTGTGTGTGTGTGTGTCTGTGTGTCTGTGTGTGTGTGTGTCTGGTATAGGTTCCGCCCCCCGTGGCGCAATCACCTCATATGGCACATTTTTGGAACCGGGTTGACCAGGGGAAGGTCATAAGCCCACTTATGAGATGATTCGATCACTTTTTTTTTTTTTTTTTTTTTTTTTTAGGAGCCTATTAGCGATAATTGTGGAAAAAAAAGTGGGTTGCGAGAATTGAGGAAACCTTGATGTAGGGTGATGGGTAATGGGTGAGTGAATGGGTGGGGTGATGGGTAATGGGTGTGGGGTGATGGGTGAGTGAATGGGTGGGGGTGATGGGTTGGGGGTGATGGGTGATGGGTGAGGGAATAGGTGGGGGGGATGGGTAATGGTAAATATAAGCGAAGTGTGTCTGTCTCTGTGTGTGTGTGTGTGTGTGTGTGTGTGTGTGTGTGTGTGTGGTCTGGTATAGGTTCCGCCCCCCTTGGCGCAATCCCCTTTCATATGGCACATTTTTGGAACCGGGTTGACCAGGGGAAGGTCATAAGCCCACTTATGAGATGATTCGATCACTTTTTTCTTTCTTTCTTTTTAGCAGCCTATTAGCGATAATTGTGGAAAAAAAAAAGGGGGGTGAAGAATTGGGGAAAAATTGAAGGGTGTAGGGTGATGGGAAAATGGATTGAGGATGTGGGTGATGGGAAATGGGTGAGTAAATGGGGGGGGTGATGGGAAGGGGGTGTGGGTGAGGGGTTTGAGGAAGGGGGGGGGGGTGAGGGGTTTGGGGGGTGATGGGGTGAGGGAATTTTTTGGGGGGTGATGGGAAAATGGGTGAGTGAAGGGGGTGGGAGGGAAAATGGGTGGGGTGAATGGGTGGGGGGGGGATGGGTAATGGGGGAGTGAAGGGGGGGGGGTGGGGGAAATTTGGGGGAGTGAATGGGGGGGGGGAAATACTACATTTTAATCCAGATTTGGGAAAATTTAAAAGGGGGCTTTTCTGGAGAGTCCGTGTTTGGTTGGCCGAAGGCCCACCAAAACAGGTGGTGGGCCAAAGGGCCCAACCACCAAAGCCCCCGCGGGAGCTAGCCAAAAAGCCCCGCCGGGGGGCGGCCCTTTTTGCGGTAGTATATTTTATAAAACCCACAATATTAAAATTTAAAAAAAACCCATTTAGTGCCTGAGAGCGGGGGGCCCCCCACACAAAAAAAAACCCCAACACCCACACACACACACACACACACATACACACACACACACCACACACACACACACACGCACACCCAACAACACACACACAGCCCCCACTAAAACTTTACACCACCTGAGTGGTCATGGGGAAATTTGTGCGTCTTGGGGGGCCCATTCGGGGTTTCCCCCCCCGGCCCCGCCTGTTATGCTTTTTTTTTATGACAATGTGGGGGGGTTTATCCCCCCTTTAAGCAAGGGGATGGGGGTATGTGATGGGGTGGGGGCCCCCCAAAAAATATCTAAAGATCGGCCACTACTGCCCCATGCTTTCTGGGGGGGTTTTAAAACTGCCCTTTTCCGACCCCCAAACCCAAATTTAATGGTAAAAGGGACCGTGGTTGTGTACAGCCAAAAAGGGGGGAAAAAGAACTGGAAAAAAGCAAAAAAGGGGACAAAAAATTTACGGACTGGTTTACGTAAATGTTTATAAACATTTAATGCAAAACCTTTAAAAAATTAATTAAATTATTTTTTAGCAAAAAACTTAAATTATTTTTTAATGCTAAATCATAAACACAATGCCTCCCCCCCACACACACAGTTTATGGAACCTCGACCCTAATATTTAAAAAAACCGTCACTGCGGGAAAAAATTTACCTAAAAAACTTTCACTTGTTAATATGCTTAATTAAAAAACCTTTATTTTAATTTAAACTGGAGTAGAGAGGGGCGAGGCGATGCAAATTTAAGGGTTTGTGCAGAAACCCAAAGTGGGGGGGGGGAAAAGGGGGACTGTTTGTGTGTGGGTGGGGGCCGAATTGGGAGGGGGGAAGGGAAAATTGGGGATTAACTACTGTCTGTTGTTAGTGTCAACCCCTTTAAACCTTTTGTTCACATTCTTGTTGACTAAATTTGAAGGGGCTTAAACCCCTTTCCTCCCCCCTATCGTTTTTTTAAATTTACATTCCCTTTACTTTTTAAAATAAAATATATTATATATATTTTATTTAAAATATAAAATATTTTAATATATTTATAAAATATATATATACGGCGGGCCCGTGATGAGGGGTAAAAGGTGGTGAAACAGGGAAAGTTGTAAAGGTGAAGATATTTAAAGAGTGGGACGATGGGGTGTAAAGGGTTTTGGGGGTTAATATTGGGGTGGGATAGAAGGAGGAAAATAGTAAGGTATAAAAATTTAAATTTTTTTAAAATAAAGGGGGTGGTGGTCATTTATACCCTAAAAATTGGGTTTCCCTTTTTCCCTTCCCCACAGTTTACTTTAAGGTGGGGAAGTGAGGTGTAGTAGGGGGGAAATTAGATGATATGTGGGGGGTGGGGATTTTTTTAAAGGCACACACACACACAAAACCACACACAAAACCACACACACACACACCACACACACCCCACACACACACAAACCCCAAAACACACACACACCCACCACACACACAGGGTGGCCATCTTTTCGGCGAACAGGGTTATGATTTTGTTGTTTCGGGTTGTCGTCGGGGTTATGTTGTGTTGTTTCCCTTTCGTTTTTAAATGGTTGGGGTTGGTTTGGTGGCTGCATTTTTTATGGGACTAGCCCCCCCAAAGCCGCCCTCCGGGCGGAATTTTTGGGGCTAGCTCCTGCGGAGGGCTTTTGGGGGGGGGGCCTTTCGGCCCCCAAAACCCAGGGGACTCCCCAAGATAGCCCCTTCTAACTTTCCAAAATCATGGATGTAAAAAAGTATGTTTTACCCCCCCCCCATTCACTACCCATGACCCATCACCCCCCCCCCCCATAAATCACCCATTACCCATCCCCCCTTTACCCTTTCCCACCCTTTAAACCACACCACACACCCTTTTCCACTCCCCCTTTACCCATCCCCCCCCACCTTTTTCCCTCCCCAAATCACCCATCCCCCCCCAAAAACCCACACCCCCCCCCCAATTCACTCCCCCATAACCCCACCCCCATTAAAAATCACCCCACCCTTTCACCACCCTTTTAACCCATCCCCCTACATAAAGGTTTTCCCTCAATTTTTCGAAACCCCACTTTTTTCCAATTACCCGCTAATAGCTCTAAAAAAAAAAAAAAAAGTGATGGGATCATTCAAAATTTGGGGTTTAAAAACCCTTTCCCCCGGGTCAACCCGGTTCCAAAAATGTCCCTTTAGAGGTGATTCCCGGCCACGGGGGGGGGAAACCCTATACCAGACACACACACCCCACCCCACACCCCAACCCCACCCCCCCCACACACACACACACACACACACACACACAAACCCACGGGGACAGCCAGCAGACAGACAGACGGGACACACTTTCGCTTTAATTCCCAATTCCCCATCACCCCCCACCTTTTCCCTCCCCCAAATCCCCCAATCACCCCCAACCCTTTCACCCCCCCTTTCACCACCCCACCCCACACCATTACCCAGGGACCCCCCCCCATTCACCCCCCCCAAATTACCCATCCCCTAAAATCAAGGTTTCCTCAATTCTCCCCAACCCATTTTTTTTTTCAAAATTATCGTAATAGGTCCCCTAAAAAAAAAAAAAAAAAAAAGGGGATCGGTTTCATTCATAAATGGGTTTAAAAACCTTCCCTGGTAAAACCCGGGTTTCCCAAAAATGTTTCAATGAGGTGTTTTGCGCCACGGGGGGCGGAACCTTTTACCAGACACCCCCAAAAACCCACACACACACCCAAACACACACACACCCCACAAAAACACAGACAGACAAAAGGGACGGGGACACACTTTCGCCATTTTTTACCATTCCCCATCCCCCCCCCCACCTATTCCCTCACCCTTTCACCACCCCCCCCCCAACCCATCACCCCCCACCCATTAACTCACCCACCCACCCCAAAACCCATTACCCCCCCCCAATTAATCCCCCAAACCCCCATCACCCGACATCAAGGTTTCCTCAATTCCGCAACCCATTTTTTTTTTCACAATTATCCCCTAAAGGGGGCTAAAAAAAAAAAAAAAAAAAAGTGATGAATCATCTCAAAAAATGGGCTTATGCCCTTTCCCCCTGGTAAACCCCCCCCGGTTCCAAAAATGTGCCAAGGAGGTGATTGCCCCAAGGGGGGGCGGAACCTATACCACAAACACAACACACACACAAAACACACACACGGGGACAGACGGGGAAAGACAGACAGACAGACAGCCCACACTTTCGCTTATATTATTATGGGAATTTTATAGGGGTTATTTTGAACGCGTGTTTCAATATTCAACTTTGTTCTTTTGGGTTTTTCCCCCCCACTTTATTTTAAAATTTTGTTATTTTAGCCTTACATTTCATCTACCTTTTCTGGTAAACGCCCTTTGTTTTTGAAATTTTTCTCTTTTTTTATGCTTTTCCCCTTTAATTTGTGTATCCACCACGCTGATGTTAATAAAAGGGGGAAAATGGAAAGGGGTTTTTCCAATCTTTTTTTATTTAAACACGCCCAATCAAAAAGTTAGAAAGGGACGATTCCCCGAGACTTAATTATTGTTTCGACACTGAACGAGAGAGAGAGAGAGAGAGAGAGAGAGAAAAAAGGGGAGAGAGGAGAGAGAGAGAGGGGACGCAGGCTCCTTTCCACAGCCCCGCCCCCTAAGAAAAGAAATTTTCCTTAAAACCCAGATTTTAACCCCCAATCACTTCTTTAAGCAATTCCCACTCCCCGCCCGTTTTAATTATGCTGCCTCGTTTCCTTTTTTTGCCGTCGTGACCCTTTAGTTTTATATTTTTTAAGTTTTAGTTTTAAATACGTATATAGTTCATAGGACATTATAGAGTAAAAGTAAAAAAACAAAAAGGGGTTTATTTCATTACTGGGAATAGGATGGAACGCCGCCCGTAAGTTTCGCCAGGGGATGTTTTGAAAGCTAGTTGATCTCTAGAAGGGGGTTTCACTAGTGCATCGTGAGCACTCTGGGACTTCGCGATTTCGCGGGACTCCTGCAAGGATATTTGTTGATGATGGTCTGAAACTCGGGGGACGTAGTGCTGTGAAGTGGGGGGGAGGTGTATCCAGTTTTCCCTTCCTCATCCCCCTTTCACCCCAAGATCTTTTTTTTTGCTATATTAAAATTGTCTTTTGTCACCCAAATTTAAATTTAAAGAAAAGTGACAAAAATTTTTACCAAATTATTTGGGAAAAAGATACAAAAAACGGGTTCATAGCTATAAAACTTTGTTTATATTCACTAAAAACGTTAATGGTCCCCAAAATTTACAAGGGAAAAATTACTTTGGGAAACCTAAAAGGGGTTAATACAATCGTGAGGAAAAGGGTGGTTTTTCCCCAACCCAATTTTCAACACTTGTATGGACGGGTTTTGGGGCAAATTTTGTATACAAAGTGATTGGTGCATCCCCGGCAACCCCAAGATAACTGATTTTGATTTTGCCGATGAGGGCAGTAATCTTTTGCTAGTCGCGGGGGCCTGGTGGGGGCTCTCGAGGCGCTGCCCCGGGGGAGGAAAAGCCTTTGGGACTTGAGGTCTCCGGGTTTTTAAAGCCCAAGGCCGGGGTTTTTAGAGGCTTCTAGATAAACAGTACATTTCTTTTCATGCGTGCGGCGAGGACATTGAAATTTTGGGAAATTTTTTAACATACCTTGGTAGCGCAGTCCTTTAAGACGGCGGGTCACAAAAAGAAGTTTACGGGGGAAATT
The DNA here is from genome assembly GCA_016584305.1 of Chionoecetes opilio. Classification (NCBI taxonomy): domain Eukaryota; kingdom Metazoa; phylum Arthropoda; class Malacostraca; order Decapoda; family Majidae; genus Chionoecetes; species Chionoecetes opilio. Next base: position 9,854 of record JACEEZ010006702.1, read on the forward strand.
TCCCATTCCCCAGGGGTGTTATGGACTCGCTCAGGGGGAGATTTGGCCTTTGGGTCGGTACCTGGGGCAGGGGGACAAAGATCGGATCTTTTTTTCACTTGTGATCCCGTTTTACTCTAGGGTTTGTGGACATGGACACTAAAAAGCAAATTAAAGGGACGAATCGTGCCTTTGGAAATAAGTGCTTCGCCAAAATTTTCCAGGGGGTCTTTGGGTTGTTTTACATAGGGAAAAAAAAAACCAGGTTGCCCGTTGGGGACGAATCGGGCCTATTACCTCCCATATTTCCGCCGTGCCAATTGGGTTTATATGTGCATGTGGCATGTCCCCTAAAACCCCGACCCTTCCCATGGGGTTGTATATGTAAGAGACAATCCGGCGTGGGGGGAGGAAAAGGGGGGCGCCCATAAGGCTCGTGGCTGGGGCAATTTGATGTTTCTTGTGAGAGCTGTTTGGTTTTGGAAAGGACCCGCAGGGGGGACTCGCGGGGTGGTGACACCCGGGGAGGGGCGCGTGGGGTTTGGGGGGACGCCCCCAAAGGGCCCGTAACCCCAATTGGGTTGTATTGATGATTACTAAAATTTAGGTAAATATTATTTATACAAATTTTTTTTTTACAAATTTTTAAAATGAGACCCCCTTTCATATACTTTTATATTGACAAAAAAAAAAGATAAAAAAAAAATTTGGTTGAGGAAAAAAAAACTGATTTTTTTTCCCTTTTTTGCTTGGAGATAAGATATAATTAAGAAAAAAAATGTTTGAATCAAAAGTCATAATTTGGAATAAGGAAGCGGAGTTTTCGTGTGGGCAGGGGGCCCTTCCCTTTTCCCATCCCTGAGGCTGATGGGGGAAGGGGAAACAGGGGGGGTCGTGCCTCAGAGGGGTGAGAAAAAATATTGGGAAACCCATAAAGGGAAAAATGATCCAAGATATATAATAAATACAAAAATAAGGGGAGTCAACACAGGGGCTTGATTTTTAAAGTTTTAGACAGATAAATTTTTTCCAAAACGGTGAGTTTTGACGGTTCAGCAGAATTGTAATTAGCAAACTTGTAAAATCTTTTTACATTTTTAAATTTCCCGTTCTTTTTTGATCAATAAGTATTACCATGACACGTTTTTTCTCCCCAAATTTTACATTCCCAAGGGAAAAAATTGCCCCTTTTATCGTCTCTTTCCCCCCGTTTTTACCAATTGTTTTTTTGGGTTTTTTTAAATTTGCCCCTTTGTTTTGGCCCCCAAGCGTCAGAGTTTTCGTTATTTTTTATTTTTCCCGGAAATTTACCCCCTTTTCCTTTTCCCGGTTTTTTACGCAGCTTTTTTTCTTCAAAATGGTATGGTTCCCCCCCCCCCCCTTTTCCTGCGATTTGTTTTGCACTTTTCCCTTTTTTTCCGTGCCTCTGTGGGGTTTTTTGTATTTTTATGGCCTTTTTTAAATTTCTTTGTACATGACGCCTCTTTGGTGAGTGCTAGCGTGCCTGGCTACAATATGCGGGCCCTGGTTCGAATCCGGGCCCGGGGGAAGTCGGCAAAACCCGCCAAACCGCTGTTTTTTTCCACCCCCTTTTGGGGTTGATAAATGGGTACCTGGGGGAAAACCCGTGGAAGTTTTATGTGGTAATCCCGATGTCACCCCTAGCCCCGTGTTCCGGGGGAAAAGGGTCCCCCCCCACCACAGGTCAAAAAGGGGTAATGCCACGGAGATGAGCAACCCAAGGGCCAACCGCGCACCCCTAGGGATTTTAAAAAACCCCCTCTTTTTCTTACCCTGTACCCAAATTTTGCTATCGCATTATTTTTTTCACTTTGCGATTTTTTGACTAAATATGGGCAAACTTTTTACTTTTATTTGGGATTTTTAAAAAGTAATTATATGCTGATTACCCCCAGATTAAAAAAAATTCATTCCCCAAAACTAATGCTTTTTTTGGGGGTCACCCCCGATCCCCGGCTAAAGTTTGGTTTACTTCATTATTTTTCTATCCACTACACCCCGCGTGACGCGCTCATTCGTATTGTTTTAACGTTTTGGGGTGAAATTTTAAATTTTAAAATTTTTTTTGCCAAAGAAGATACTCAAACATGAAGCGCAAACCCTTTTTTTATGGAAATTACAAGGGATAAAAAGTTCTCTTTTATAAATGTTTGGGACGTCAAAGGCCCCTAAGGGGTGAGGTTTGAGCGTTCGAAGTTATCATAGAAGTGTGTGTTTTTTTTCTCAGCAGAATTTTATTTTCTATGTACGCTCTATACTTTCTTTTTTTTTTCTTTTCGTTTAAGGGGATTCCCCCTCGGGCTTCGTTTGTTCTTTACAATGAATCCCATATTCTTTTACGGAAGGGCTCCGTTTTCTTCTTCTTTGCTTTGCTTGTCTTTTTTTACTTTTTGACGTTAAAAGAGTAGTATTGTTTCCTTTTCTCCAACCAAAAATTTTCCCCCCAAAATTTTGCCCCCCAAATTTTTGCCCCACCTCCCCCCTTTTGTTTCCCCTATATTTATTTACCTCCCACCCCTTTTTATCTTTGTTTTATTTTCTATCTTTTTTACCCCCTAATAGAATGTTATTTTTATCCCGAGTTATGTACAAAAACTTTTCCATTTGTTCCTCCATTTTAACTTTTTTTTCCCTTGTTTTCGATTCCCTTTTTTTTGTTTCTCGATTACCTGTTTCTGTCCCTTTACTCCCCTTTCCCGACCCCAAACTTTCCGTCCCCTTTGCAGTCCCTTAAAACGTTTTTGCATTCAGCCATTTTTTCTAACCCTTTTTCCCGGTCCTGTATTTCCTTTTTATATAAACCCCTTTCCCCTCTTCATTTCCCTTTTTTTCATCCCCCAAAAAAGACCGTTCCAAAAATTTTTTCCTTTTTTTTTATTTTTGACTCCTCTACTACAGTATACCCCCCTTTTCCACTCCAAATTTCCCAGTCTTAACTCCTTTTTTATCCCCTCTCGTTTTCCCTTTTTTTTTCCTTTTCTGGACTCCTTAAAATTTCCCTTTTTTCCAGATTCCTTTTTGGGATATCATTCATTTTGGGGGGGGGGTAGGCTTTGGGCAAGCAGGGGGGTCCTCCCTGCCTACTCTCTCCAAATTAAAAATAAAGGGGGGTTGGGCGGGGCTGGGAGGTGCCTTCTTTCCCCGTAAGGCTCCCAGACGGGGCCCTTGGGGAGAGAAAAAGACCCAAAGGGGAAAACCCTTAAGTGAAAGGGCACTGGCGGATCGGGTCCCAGGCTTTCTGTATAATTTTTTTTTTTTTTTTTTACGTTGTACAAAAGTTTGGTTGTTTTGTTTAGTTATTTTTTTTGGTTTTTATTGAGGAAAAGAGAGAGAAAAGATGAGAAGGGGAGGAGAGAAAAGAGAGGGGAGAGAAGGGAGAAGGGAGAGAGAAAAAGAGATGAGAAAAAGAGAGAGAGAGAGAGAGAGACCGACCCCACCCAACCCACCCACCCAACGACCGGGCCCACCGGACAAATTTTTTAATCTTTTTTTTAAGAGGTTGGGATGTTGGTTTTGGTATTGCCCTCTCTTTTCCCCTGGGGGAAAGATATTTACAGCGTTTTTCCCAAAATTTTATTCCCAGTTAATTTCTACAGGGACAGATTAATTTTTCCCCCCCAAGCTTCCATCTTTTTCCCTTCCCCCCATTTTTTTCCTTTCACTCCTCTCTTTCCTTCCCCTCCCGGCTTTTCTGTCTGTCCCTTTTTCCAGGAGGCATTTGTATATGTATTTAGTCGCCTTCCTTTTTTTTGATTTTTGAAAATTATTGCGTCGATATTTTCATTTTGTTTTTTTAAAATCCTGCCTTTGCTTTTTTCTTCCTCTTCCCCTTTTTTCTTATCAAATCTTCCCCCCCCCCTCCCCCTCCCCTCTCCGTGCCTTCATGGTCTCCCTCCTCCCCCCACCCCTACCCTCGTCTCCCACTTAATTTCCCCCAACTAAAAATCAGCCAAGTAGAATACAAAATGACTCTTTATAAAATATGTTTAAAATGTTCTACTTATGCGTCATGGCTGTTCCTTAGGGCCCTTTTAAAAAATTAGTTTTTTGGAAAGTGAGTTTAAAATAACAAAATGCAAAACTTTGAAAACCCCTGTTAGAAACCCGCCACCGGGAGGATAGATTATTTTTTACTAGTTATAAAACGATGGGAAACGGTTTCTGAAAATGAAAAGGGGATGCAGAAAAATTTCATCTCCAAAAACCCATAATTTTAACCCCTTTCACGCACGGTTTTACGCGATTGCGTAAAAAAAGGCCCGTCTGCAATCTGTGGGTTTTTGGGCGCGAATTGCGTCAAAAAAACTGTTAAAAATTCGCCAAAAATAAAGTATTTATCCAATTTTCGTCAAACGTTTCTGCCTCCAAAATCCAAACCTAGACCTATAAAATAAAAATAATTTTTAATCTCTCAAAGGAGTGGATTGAAAAAAGATTTAAAGGGGTTTGGGTTGTTTGCAGTTTTTTTCTCAGCAGGCAGGCCCGTGGGGGCGCTTTTTTTCGCCCTTTAAAACGTGTTTCCCAGCTGGCCCTAAGGGGGCCCTATGGAAAATTTTAATGGTAGCGTTGGAAAAACCCCATAAAAATCCCCTTTTTTTTGGAAAATAAACCATAAAAAGTTGACTCAGGAAGTTTGAGCTACGAAGTGGGGGAAAGTAAGTATTCTTATTTTTCTTTACTCAAATTTTTTTCGGAGTCGGTAAATTTCCCCATTTTTGCATTTTTTTTTTTTTTTCTTTAAAAAGGGGAAAAATCTCTTGGAAAACCAAAGGGTATATAATAATGCAGGAAAAAAGAATACACGTTGGTGAAAATTTATAACATAAAAAAATTTTTCCCCCCCCCGACAGTCTTGGCCATTTCGCGGGGGGCCCCTTTGGGAGCCTAAGACGGATGTTTTCCCGTGGACGAAAAAACTTATTAAACTTTTTTGTGCTTGGGAAAAGGGTTTTAAAAGTAGGGAGGAAGTGCTCAAAAAACAATACTAGCAAGTTGGAACACTTTGCTGCGGGGTGACTCAGGAAAAAAATTTTTTTTCAAAAAATGGCATTAATGATTTGAGACAAATTCTGTCTTTAAAAAAAACCCATCAGTTTACTCGTAAATTTTTACTAGTCGGACATTTACGTTTAATATTTTTTTAAAATTAAAAGTATAAGTACGATTTTACTTTTTTAAGTAACCTTTTATATCTTTGGGCGTTGCAAAAAATTGGGTTTTTTTGTAGGTTTACACGTTTTCAAGTCCCTGTGTAGGTATGAAAAAAAGTGAAATTCCAATATGACATTCAAGAAAACCCCCAACTGAAACATTTACATCAAGGAGGAGGGGGGAGGGGAAAAGAGAAAGAGAAGTAAATAAAAAATAGATAGATACGGTGGAGGAGGAGGTTATGGTGGTGGTGAAGGAGAGGGAAAATGATGCGAGAGGAGACCAGCTTTCATATATGTGGGGAGGTGTGAAGTAAATTTTCTTTTCTCAACCCCCTCTCCTCTCTTCTCTCCCTTTCCTCTTTTTTTTTCTTCTCTTTCTCCTCTCTCTCCTCTCTCTCCCTTTTCTCTTCTCCCTCTCTCTTTTCTCTCTTCTCCCCTTCTCTCTCTCTCTCTCTCTCTCTTTTCCCCTTTTCTCTCTTTTCCCCCTTTTCTCTTCTCCCTTTTCTCTCCCCTCTCTCTTCTCTCTCTCTCTCTCTCTCTCCTCTCTCTCCCCTTTTCTCTCTCTTCCCCTCTCTCTCCTTTTCTTCTCTCTCTTCTCTCTCTCTCTCTCTCCCTCTCTCTCGGCGAGGACCCTTTAAATCCCGTTTCTTTGGTCAGTTGTTGACTTTTCTGGCCCCGGGCCCCTTTGTTTAAATTCCCCCCCCCGAAAAGCCCCTGAGCCTCTTGAAAAATTTTAAAAAAACGAGTCATGGGGTTTTTCCCCGGGGGTCCTTTTCCACTCGCATAGGGCAATATGCAAGGGTTTAGCTCGACCTGCCCCCCCTTGTGGAGAGGATTTATGCCAATGTGAATTTTTTTTTTTTTTTCTGTCAAGTGTTCCCCCTCCCTTTCCTTGCTCCGCACTTCTCTGCTGTCATCAGAAAACCCCTTGACCCAGGACGCACCCCGACTACCACACGGGGGTGGGGCCCCAAAAACATCAAGCAAGTGCAAAAACCCTTTGGGCCTTGATATTTTCTGTCCCCGAGGAGGCAGCTGTCCCCGGTTTCCCCCGTGGGGTTTCCTCTCCCTATTATTACTTTACCCCCGACCCCCCAAAAAAAGGGCCCTCCCCCTTTTGCGAAAAAAATTTGCCCCAGGGGGATGCCCCCTCCGCCCCCGAGGGTGACAGCGAGACCGGGGGGACTGCCCCCCGCCCTCGAGGATGGGCAGCGAGACCCAGGGGGGGCTGCCTCTCCCCTCTCGAGGAGACAGTGAGACCCATGGGGGCTGCTCTCCGCCCCTCGAGGATGACAGCCCAAAAGCGGGGGGGCACGCCTCTCCCCCCTCGAAGGTGACAGCGAGACCTCTTTCAAAAAGTCTCGCTAGGGGCCCGTTGGCCAAAAGGTTTTTGAAAAGGGCGAGGGTAGAGAAAGATAAACTGAATGAAGAGCTTTGTTTCCGAAAAAAAAAAACTTTTTAAAAAGGAATCTTTATTTTTTGCTTTTTAAACAGGTTTAAAAATTTTTTAGCCGTGGCCCATATTACGTTATGCGGGCCAAAAATGCTCCTTTTTTAAAAATTTTTAAAACTTTCTTTAACAGCCCCTTTTCTTTCCGCTCTATAAATTTGATATAGTATTTCCTTATTTTCCTTTTTATATGATAAAATGCAAAAGCAGCATAAGTTTAAAAATTTGCAACCCCCCCCCAACTGCAACCCTGGTTGTTTGAAAATTCCCCCCAACCCCAAAAAAACAACCGCAAAAACAATTGTGATAAAAACCCACTCTCGATCCATCACTAATGGATGAACCAAAAAGTTGAAGGGTTTAAAGATGACAGCGAGGGCCCAGGGAGACTGCCTTCCCCCCCGAGGATGGGAAAACGGGGACCGGGGGGGGACCCGGTCTGCCCCCCCAGGCGACAGGGAGGGCCCAGGGGGGATGCCTCTCCGCCCTCGAGGACGGGCAGCCCAGACCGAGGGGGACTGCCTTCCCCCCCACGAGAGGGCGCACAAATAGCGGGAAATTTTAGCACGCTAAAACGAAATATATTATAAACTTATATATATGTAATTATAATTTATAAAACTTATAGAGTCTTTATAATGGCATTTTTAAAATTTTTTTTACTGGGGTTTTTTGTGATAATGTTTTAGAACAAAACATTTTTGAAGAAAACAGTTTAAACATATATAATGATAAAAGGGATTTTGGGAGGGAAAAAAAAACTATGGAAATAAAAATTTTCCCCCGGGGTTTCCCCCCGGCCCCGCTTCGAATAGACAAAATATATATTAAAAATATATATAAAATAATTAAAATATAAATATTTTTAATATATAATAGATAATATATAATATATTAATATTATATATTATAAAATTAAGCGAAATTGTGTCTGTTGTCTGTCTGTTTGCCCCCCGGGGCTGTCTGTCTGCTTGTGTGGTGTGTGGGATAGGTTTCCCCCCCCCGTGGGGCAATCACCCCCATGGGGACCCTTTTTTGGGAAAAAGGGTTTACCAGGGGGAAAGGGGGTAAACCCACTTTTGAGGGTGATCCGATTTATTTTTTTTTTTTTTTTTTTTTTGCCCGCCCCCTTAAACGAAATTTTGAAAAAAAAAAGGGGTGGGGCGAGAATAGGAAAAATTTATTTTTGGGTGTGGGAAATTTTTGGGGAGTGAATGGGGGGGTGATGGGGAAAGGGTGTGGGGTGATGGGTGAGTGAATGGGTGGGGGGTGGTGGGTGGGGGTGATGGGTGATGGGTGAGGGATAGGTGGGGGGTTGATGGGTAATGGTTTAAAAATAAGCGAAAGTGTGTCTGTCTGTCTGTCTGTCTGTCTGTGTGTGTGTGGGGTGTGTGTGTGTGTGTGTTGTGTGTGTGTGTGTGTGGTGTGTGTGTTGTGTGTGTGTGTGTGTGTGTGGTGTGTGTGTGTGTGTATGTGTGATGTGTGGTATAGGTTCCGCCCCCCGTGGCGCAATCACCTCATATGAAACATTTTTGGAACCGGGTTGACCAGGGGAAGGTTTTAAGCCCATTTATGAGATGATCCGATCACTTTTTTTTTTTTTTTTTAGCAGGCCTATTTGCGATAATTGTGAAAAAAAGTGGGTTGCGAGAATTGAGGAAACCTTGATGTAGGGTGATGGGTTTAAAGGGTGAGTGAATGGGTTGGGGTGATGGGTAAGGGTGTGGGGTGATGGGTGATGTGAATGGGTGGGGGGTGATGGGTTGGGGTGATGGGTGATGGGTGAGGGAATAGGTGGGGGGTGATGGGTAATGGGTAGGTGAATGGGTGTGTGGTGATGGGTAATGGGTGAGTGAATGGGGGGGGGGATGGGTAATGGGTGAGTGAATGGGTGGGGGGGGTGGGTAATGGGTGAGTGAATGGGTGGGGGTAATACATTTCATTTCTACATCCCTGATTTCAGGAAAGTTAGAAGGGCTATCTGGAGAGTCCCTGTTTGGGGGGCCGAAGGCCCACCAAACAAGGTGGGGGCCGAAGGCCCACCACCAATAGCCCTCCGCAGGAGCTAGCCAAAAAGGCCCCCCGGAGGGCGGCTTTGCGGCTTTATATATATATATATATATATATATTGTATATATATATATGTATATATATATATGTATATATATATATATATTATATATATATAATAATATATATTTTATATATATATAGGGGACTGCCTCTCCGCCCTCGAGGATGACAGCGAGACCGAGGGGGACTGCCTCTCCGCCCTCGAGGATGACAGCGAGACCGAGGGGGACTGCCTCTCCGCCCTCGAGGATGACAGCGAGACCGAAGGGGACTGCCTCTCCGCCCTCGAAGATGACAGCGAGACCGAAGGGGACTGCCTCTCCGCCCTCTAGGATGACAGCGATACCGAGTGGGACTGCCTCTCTGCTCTCGAGGATGACAGTGAGACCGAGGGGGACTGCCTCTCCGCCCTCGAGGATGACAGCGAGAGCGAGGGGCACTGCCTCTCCGCCCTCAAGGATGACAGCGAGACCACTCTTCAAACGTCCTCGCTAGACCCGTTGGCCAAGGTCTTGAAGGCCGAGGCTAAAGAAAGATAAACTGAATGAAGAGCTTTGTACGATAAAGAAAAACTCTTTATAAAAGGAATCTTTATTTTTTGCTTGTTATAACAGGTAAAATATTTTTTGGCCTTGGCGATATTACGTTATGCGGTCTCAAACTGCTCTTTTTCAACTCTAAGCTTATCTATATCTAAGTCTATATCGAAGCGTGGCCGAGGAACCCGGGGAAAAAGTTTACTTCCATAATAATTTATCCCCTACCAAATACATTTATCAGTATAAATGATAGACTGTTATCTTCGGAAATGTTTGTTCTATAACATTATCACATAAAACACAGTAAAACACACTAAATAAATGCCATTATGAGACTCTCTATAAGTTTATATATATTATATTTACATATATATAAGTTTAGAATATACTTCATTATTAGCAGTGCCAAAGACTACTGTATAGAGTAGTCTTTGGTTGTGCCCTCCCTCCGCTGCCTTCGAAACAGCATATACTCAGCTGCTCACGCCATGACTGTGCATCGCAGAGACGCAGATAGATAGGGCCACCAGTGTTTCCATACAGCACCATGACAACTTTCTTCGGTGCAAACACAAGTATCGCCGACATGGGCTCATGGTACGTCGGCACAATGTTGTTAGTGCTCGCCTCAGGTTGGGGTACCAGTGTGGCAGCTGTCGCCACCTGCCAGTGTGACAGGTCTCCCAAGCAGAGGACGTGCCACACTACTCCTCCTGTAAATTGGGTAACCGTCCCAACCCCAACACCCTTGGCCACTACTGTCTCCAGTGTCCCACAGTGACAGACTTATTACCACGGGGCCAGAACTTAATTAAGAATTGTACACATTTATTCGCGAATGATAACTTGGAGGTCTTTCTTGCTCGCCATCCACACTTTGGTGGCTGTTGACTGCCTACATATACTTTGTCCTTTTGTGAGTGTGTTTGTGAGTGAGCGTGTGTGTGTGCGTGTATGAGCGTGTGTGTTTGTGTGTGTGTGTGGTGTGTGTGTGTGTGTGTGTGTGTGTGTGTGTGGTGTGTGTGTGTGTGTGTGTGTGTGTGTGTGTGTGTGTGTGTGTGTGTACGTGCGTGTGTGTGTGTGGGGGTGTTCAGCGTGCCCTGCGAGACACGAGTCCTCTGTAACTATAATTCACGGCCATGCCTGTCACTAGGTTTGTCGCCTTCGGGCGTAATACATTGATTAAATAATAATAATCTCTCTCTCTCTCTCTCTCTCTCTCTCTCTCTCTCTCTCTCTCTCTCTCTTTTCTCTCTCTCTCTCTCCTCTTTCCCCTCTCTCTCTCTCTCTCTCTCTCTCTCTCTCTCTCTCTCTCTCTCTCTCTGCCCGTTGCTGTCAATACACAAGCTTTCATATCTGTCTCTTTGTGTTTATCAATATTCTGTTCGTCTATCCGAGTTTGATCCATTTGTGCTGCGAGGATCAGGGGCAGGAGTGACTAGACAGACAGACAGACTATATTCATTAAGGTCTCGCCCAATTGACCGCCATCCATTGTCATGAGTCCCTCGAGACCTCTCTCTTGCAAGAATGGCCGCTGTTGTCTGGCTCTGTGAGGGACCCGGGAGGCGGCGGACTACTCGGTATTGTTGCAGTGGTGGTGATGATTTTGTTGCGTTTTGGAAGCTCGTCGTATTTCTTTTGTTTAGTTTTTTATTATTTTTGTTGGTGTGGTTGTAGTGTTGTTTTGTGGAAGGTTTTGTATTATTGTTATTATTGATTGTGTTGGTGGAGGTGTTGAATGTTATATGAGTAAAAAAATTGATTGAAAAAGAAGTTAAGCTCATAATTGTAATACTTAACCCCTTCACTGCGGCTGGTACATATAGGGTTTCTGTATTTAAACTCCGCACTCAATGATATTATGGGTAAATATTCGCTATGATAGGCTTGTATGGCATCAGTGTCAAGTGTTGCGATATAATAGAACCTCTTTTTCTGCTTGATGGTCACTTAGGGCGATTCGCTTCACATTAGGTGAAGGAAGTATTTTGAGGGTCTTATCCTAAGCATTTTGTGCCGCTGAATCCGAAAATCGTAGTTGGGTCACTCGTTAGCGGTAAGTTTTTGCGCAATTTGCAAATTGGCAATTTGGCAATAAAATTGGCAATACATTGCAGATGAAACCCAAA
>JACEEZ010006702.1:22751-35251 GCA_016584305.1 Chionoecetes opilio
TTTTAAAAAGGGGCCTTAGAAGTAATGACAGCTGGGGGACCCATCTGGGTAAAGTATGGAGGAAAGATGAAGAAGAAAAATTGTTAGGATGTTTTTGCAGATCCCAGAAGTCACAGGGGAATTTTGGTTCAGAAAGATTTTGACTTTTTCTATAATGAATATTTTTGGGTAAGTTGGGGGGAAAAGATTTGGGCATGATTAGGGGCAAAAATAAAAAGGGCATGATTTCGGGATAATCTTAGGGTACCGTTTGTGAGCCTTGAGATTACCCCCCTTTGTTTCATTGGTGAGAGTGTGGTGTGTTGGTGGTTGGTGTGTGTGTGTGTGTGTGGAAAGGTGTGGGTACGGGGAACTCTGTAGTGATGGTTAGCACGCTCGGCTTACAACGGGAAAACCCCGGGGTTTCGATCCCGGGCGGAGCAAAAATGATGGGGGGTCTTTCTTAAATCCCTACCCCCGTCCACCCGCAGTGAATGGGTCCGGGTGCCAGCCGGGGTTTTTAAACCCCCCCCCCCCCCCGGGGGGGTGGCTTCGGCAACGCTAAATGCAAAGGGGTAGATCACATGTTTTGAGGCTTATACTCTAAACAAAACAAAAAAGAGAAAAAACAAAAAAAAAAAAGTGTGGTGTTGTGTGTGTGCATGTGGGGGTTGTCTGTGTCTGTGTTTTGTGTGTGGGTTGTGTGTGTGTTTTGAGTTTTTACCGCTCATAAAGAAATAATTTTTCTTTCATTGATAAAATAATATTATTAAAAAATAATAAAATTTTGTGTCTTTGTGTTTTTGTAAAAAAGTTTCCATTTCTTTTCCGGTTTTTTTTTTTTAAAGTTTACATTACTTGTTATGTTTTTTTTCTAGAATTTTTTTTTATTCGGTCTAAAAGCATCAAGTGTAATGTCATTTTGCCATCTACACCTTATTAACCTTTAGTTGCCCCCTTTGGTGTGTACTCAAAAGTCCTGGTTACTCCCGCTGCCACCACCCACATTAATTGGAAAAAAATATGATTGAACAAAAATAAAAGATTTAAAAAAATATTTTGGAAACTGAATGATAACTCGTTAATATATTTTCTAATTATAAATATTAAACTCTTTCTGCTCACTTTCCCACTGGGGTTTCATTTTAAGTTATCTTAATATTTAAATTTCCTTCCCTCCTAGCGTACGCACGGTAATGCTCAAGTCGTTACCAATATAATTTACTATCTTTTGGGAACTTCCCGTCGCCTGTTTCCCCCTTAACGATACCCATGTAAACTCAAATCGTTTTTCCTAATATAATTTACAACTTTTGGAACTTCATCTCACTGTTACCCCCTTAAAAGATACCCCATTAATGCTCAAGTCGTTATCCTATAAATGTAAAAGTATCTATCCCCCTTCCAACTGTTTCCCCCCACTTTTTTTTAAATTTCCTTCTTTTCTCCTTGCCCCACACGGCTGGCTTACATGTTGTGGTTGCCCCCCCTGCTCATTTTTGAGCGCTTGGGGCCCCTGGTCCACCAACAGCATCCTTTCCCGGGGGCCCTAAGTAAAACACGTCATTTGTCCTGGTCACAAAAAATCACCTAAGTCAGTCACTCTCTATTAAAAAACCTTTTATAAATACCTTTACAAAGGGGGGTAGGGCACCTCCCGTGGGCTTACCCCCCGGGGGTCCGTCTGTCAAATGCTAACCCGACGTTAGCTCCCCTTCTCACTTCGTTTCGATACGTGTCAACTACCACTGCTTAAAATATAAGGGCCAACCATGATTCAGGAATAGGCGTGGAGGAAAAATTTCCTCTTTAGCTTATTGATAATTTTATGTTATTTCATCTTTTCCCCTATTATGTAATTTCTCGCGTTACACAACCCTCACAATTAATTAATATATTTCATTGATAAGCAATCTTATTGATCAGCTTCATAACCTTTCTATAATTGTTTTGCGAATGCACTTAAAATTTTATGCGTTATGTAGTTTGAACATTTTTATTTTCATCTATAATTTTTCATCGTCGAAAAACATTCAAATACATACCACGACTAGCAACTTACTACCCAAAGGGAAAATAACATTTATCGTCAAAGACAAAATACCTTCTACCGCACAAAGACGGAAAATAACAAAATTAAACAGAAAAAACCCTTCATGTTACCTTTTCCACCCTGTTTTTGCCCCTCTTCATTCTCTCCTTTCACCCCAAAGGTGCGTTTAAATTACCGGGATAATACGCACTGTTGAAGTCTTGTCTCTCAATTAGCCTGACAAAGGATACAAAAGGTTTAATTACCGGACAAGTGATAGCGGCGGGCAGGAGAAAGCCTTTGATGCTAATTGAGCGTGTTTGATTACCTACTGCAGTGACCTCGAGGTGGCTCTGATGGACGGGGGCAGCGTGAGGGTAAAGGTAAAGATGGGAACACACGCTATGCTGCGCGTGGCATTCGGTGCTCACTCCGTGCCATTAGCCCTTAGAGCCTGTGGTGGGTGAAGACCCGTTACCCGGGACACAGGGCTAGTGTGACACCCGGGTTACCATAGTTACCTTCCCCAGGTTACCGCAGGTACCCATTTATCAACTCCGAAAGGAAGGACGAACAGCTATTTGGCTGTTTGCCGACTGCCCTGGTTCGAACCAAGGCCCGCCCGATTCGTAGCCAGGGAAGCTAGCCACAAACCCTACGGAGCCGACAGCGTGAGGGTGGCTTGGTCCCTATATGGACGATAGTGGCACCGACAACATCTACATTCCCCACAGAGTGGTGGTTGGAGGCCGCGTCCCTTTGGTGGAGTGTACCGGGACGTGTTTATTAATACTCAATGCTGCTTCCTTGGTGTGAGTGCGTGGTATTTTTGGGGGGGTTATTGCGGGGAAAATGTTGAAAAGAAAAAAAAAGAAAGAAAAGATTAAGTGTTGTTTGGTGGTAGGCTCTTAATATAACTGTTGAGGTTACTTTTTAAAAGGGCTTACTGCATCACGCGACTGTAATACATTATTTGTTATTGCTACTTAATAGGGGAAGTATAATTCATTGTTATTTTTATTATTATTTTATCATTTCTTAATTTTATTTTAATTATTATTTCATCGCTTTTATCATTAGAAATTACCTCACACCCATACCCGACGCACACACGGTTTGGGGGAGAATTTTTCCTTCGGGGGGAATTTTATAGCGGGGGAAAAAATGGAAGTGAGTTACCCTTGAATTCTTTTTTTAAAACTTGTATCGTGGGTTTGGAAAAATGGAAGAAGAAAAATTACTTTTTAATGAAAAGGAAAAAAAACACTCACAAAAAGAGTGGGACATTGTATTAATTTTTTTTGGACGAATATTGCTGCGTTTTTTGCTTAGCTTTTATTTGTGGTTTATTTTTCTATGACAAAAATTGCAATTTATATGACGTTCTCTTGTAGATATAAACTAATAGGGTTACAGATAGGAGCTTTAATGTTGTAGTGTGTGTGGTGTGTTTGTGTGGGTGTGTGTTTTTGGTGTGTGTGTGTGGTGTATGTGTGTGGTGTTGGGGTGTGTGTGGTCTGTTGCTGTGTGGTGTGTCTGTGTCTGTGGGTTTGTGTGTTTTAGGAGGGGGGGGTTATTTGCTTCTATCATAAAACTCTCTCCTCTCATTAGTATTTTCCCTCCATCTAAAGAAAGTAAAAGTTAGGGATTTCTTCTCCCTTTTACGTTTTTTAAAAAAAGCTGATTATTCCTTTTAGTTTTTTTTTCTATATTGTTGTCTTTCCCGTCGTTTAAAAAGTAGAAGAGTTGGCGGCCCCTTTTCCAAAAATTTTTCATGTCATTTTATCTTCTTTCCTCGTAAAAAGGAAATACAGTAAGAAAAGCAGTTGTCCGTAATTTTACTTTTTTACACTTGTCAAACCCTTTTTCCCTCCCTTTTTCCCGCCTGTCCCACTTTTGGCGGCGCTTCGTCAACTAGACAGTCAGTGTGCCGAAGATGGCAGACCGGGTTTTGGGGGACCGTCAAATTTCCCTTGCTTGTTTTCAGTAAAACTTAAAAAAAACCTTACGATCCAAACTAAAAAAACTTCACTGTCCCCCAAAATTTATCTCCGCATTATATTTAAAATATCCATTTTTTTTAGTCAGTGTGTTTTGCAAATCGGACAATCAAATCCAGGATCCACTAAAGCCACCAAGCTTACATGAAATTTTCACTCACTCGCTGCCGAGCGCTATGTTTGCCTTTTGCTGTACACAGTCCCCATTGCCTCGCTAAAAATATTACAAGTAATAATAATTTGAAAATTTTATAAAAAGAAAATACTAAGTTTAAAAAAAAAAAAAAAAAATATGACAACAAAAGCAAAAAAGGACAGCATCGATGAATCTACTGTCGCCCAAGTGAGCCTGAAACAAAGGTTTATTTGTATCAATGTGTTGGACCTGGCCTAGTTATTTCCCCCGCGCGTCCCAACCAAGCTCGACCACTCCCAGGCAACATTTCCGCCCAGCACCACCGGGGAGGAGGCCCAGAATGGTCCTGGCAGTGTTTGAGGGTCTTTGTTTTGGAAAACGAAGGGCCCCGGGGGTCACCTGCCCCATTTTTTATGCAGGCACCGTCGTCCCCCTGAGAAAAGACTTAAAACAAGATTCTCTCTCTCTCTCTCTCTCCTCTCTCTCTCTCTCTTCTCTCCTCCCCTCTCTTCCCCCTCCAAAGGGGTGTCGGAACCAAAGGGAAACCTCTCCTCCCCAGGAAAGAACCCAATAGCCGGCGTCTTGTTGATTTTAAATTTTTGCCTGTTCGTGTCGGGGCCCCATCAAGGTAGGGCGCCAGTCGATTCCCCTTAACCCTGTAAAGGGGTTTGTTTTGCGGGGGGTGCGGTGAAGTGGGGGTAAAGAGAAGACGAAGGAGAAAAGAAAATGGGGAAAGGAGAGAGAGAGAGAGAGAGAGAGAGAGAGAGAGAGAGAGAAGAGAAAGAGAGAGAGGAGGAGAGAGAGAAGAGGAGAGAGAGAGGGAGAGGAGAAGAAGGGAGAGGAAAAGTAAAACCAAAGGGAAAAAGACGAAAAACCAGGGTATAATAGACACAAAGGGGAAAGATCATCAAATATAAACTAAAGCAAAGCGTTGTCTCTTCTACTTGACTTCGTTTCATCTCCCATCTTTACCCCCTTACCCAAACTGAACGAAATATAGAAATTATATGATTCTTTAAAAAGCGTTAAGGGTTTTAATTTTGCTCTTGTGTGTGTGTGGGGGGGGGGTAGGGGATGATAAATTGACCATAAATAGGCAACTAATGTACAAAAAGTTTTTATGGGAGTTGTGAAAAAATTGGTTATGTAGTTTTGAATTTTAATGTTCTTATTATTAACTAGCCGAAAAGCCGCCCTCCGGGGGGACTTTTTTGGGTAGCTCCTGCGGAGGGCTATTGGGGGTGGGCCTTCGGCCCACCACCTGTGTTTGGTGGGCCTCGGCCCCCCAAACCGACTCCCAATACCCCTTCTAAATTTCCTAAATCATGGGTGTGAAATGTATTATTACCCCCCCACCCCTTCACTCACCCTTACCCCTCACCCCCCCCCCATTCACTCCCCTTACCCATCACCCCCCCCCCCCAAAAAAAAAATTTACTCACCCCTTACCCTCACCACACACCCATTCACTCACCCATTACCCTCACCCCCCCCCTATTCCCTCACCATCACCCTACCCCCACCCATCACCCCCCACCCATTCACTCACCATCCCCCCCACACCCTTCCCCATCACCCCACCCATTCACTCACCAATTACCCTCACCCTACATCAGGTTTCCTAAATTCTCGCAACCCCTTTTTTCAAAATTTAAATCGCTAATGGGCTGCTAAAAAAAAAAAAAAAAGTGATGGGATCATCTCAAATTTGGGCTTAAAAACCTTCCCCGGGTCAACCCGGTTAAAAAGGGGCCCACATGAGGTGATTGCGCCCGGGGGGGCAAACCTATACCAAACACCACACACACACACACCCAACGCCCAGACAGAAAAACCACTTTCGCTTATATTTCCATTACCATCACCCCCACCTATTCCCTCACCCATCACCCTACCCCAAAAACCCATCACCCCCCACCCTTCACTCACCCATCACCCCACACCCATTATCATCACCCCACCCTTTCACTCCTCTTTACCCATCACCTACATAAAGGGGTTTCCTCAATTCTCGCAACCCACTTTTTTTTCACAATTATCCTAAAAAGGCGCAAAAAAAAAAAAAAATTGGGATCATCTCATAATTGGGCTTAAAACCTTCCCCTGGTAAACCCCGGGTTTTAAAAAATGTGCCATAGAGGTTTTTGCGCCATGGGGGGGGAACCTATACCAACACACACACACACCACACCACCACACACACACACAACACAACACACAACACACACCAGACAGACAGACGACAGCACTTTTTCGCTTATTTTTACCATTACCCTCCCCCCCCACCTATTTCCCTCACCCATCACCCATCACCCCCAACCCATCCCCCCCCACCCATTCACTCACCCATCCCCCCACACCCTTTACCCATCCCCCCACCCTTCCTCACGATTACCCATCACCCTACATAAAAGGGTTCCCCAATTAGAGAAACTGAAACTGGGAAAATCCGGGCCCGCTGGCGTTTTAATCAAAGGTTGGTCTACTGTGTTTTGGCTCCGCGACAAATATTTTTCATAAAGTATTTCACGATAAACATTGATGAAACCGCATCTGAATAAAAAAAATATAGTTCTTGGGGGCTACAATTAATGGATGACATCATTACATGGAACTTCTATAATACAATTTAATGCAAATTACTCGCCTGGGTAAAAAGCTTAATATATTTTTTACATGTATATGTGGCATGAAAAATTTGGGCTTTCACACTTTTTTCTGCGTACTCGCTCTGGCAAACCTTGTCAAAAACAATAGCAATGCCTTGGAAAAACGAAGAATAAAGATGCCGAAATCCTTTTTTGCTGCGACAATTAGGTTAAATTTGGAGGCGCACGCCGCGGCGGGGAGTGGGGGGGCGGGGAGTTTGTGGCGGGAAAATTGAATAAAAACATTACGACTTCCCCCGCTCGACTCATTGCATTTCCCGGCTTTCTATCGATTATACAAAATTTAAAAACAGGAAAATAACTGCCTAGGTATAGATAATTCTAACATTCGTTATTGACTATTAATACAAGAGTCATTTACCCGCCTCCTAAACATCCCTATTTGGTTATTTGGTTATATACATGTTTTACAGACGGCTTCTATGCATTACTATGAAAAAATCGTTCAATATTAACTTTTGTTTTTTAGTGCGTGGAAAAGCCCATATTTTGTTTTAGTAACAAATTATTATCAAAAAAATTTAGTTAAGACTGCAGCGACCCCGGCATTTTGGGGTTCCCTTCTCTCGAATTCTCGCAAACCCCCTTTTTTTTTCACAATTTTCGTAATAGGCTGCTAAAAAAAAAAAGAAAAAAAAGTGGTCGAATCATCTCATAAGTAGGCTTATGACCCTTCCCCCGGTCAACCCGGTTTTCCAAATGTCCATGTGAGGTGATTGCGCCACGGGGGCGGGAACCCATACCCCACCACACACACCACAGACAGCAACAGACAGACAGACACAGCAGACAGACAGACGACAACAAAAACTTTCCTTTTTAATTTTATAATGAATTTTATTAAGCTATTTTTTTGTCTTATTTTCAAAGGTGGGAGTAGTGGAAAAGTAAGGGGACTCAAACCCGGGGTGCCCGGAAAGCCCTCGTCTTGAAGAGAGAGAGAAGAGAGAGAGGAGAGAGAGAGAGAGAGAGGAAGGGGAGAGAGAAGAGAGACATAAGTTAAAAATAAAATGGGAGACCCGAGGGAAAAATTGGATTCGCCCACCTCCATCCATCCTTGGTAAAACACTTTTGCTCCACTTCACTTCTCGGGCCCCTGATGGAAAGTAGCGTGCGGCGCCCGGTTTTTTACTGACCACATTATTGCCCTAAGTCGCTTATTGTCGGGCACCAGAGCTCCCTGATTGGTCCGCTATTTTCAAAGGGGGGGCGTGGTTTGGGTTAGTTTGGGGTTTTTTTATTATTTTGTTTTTTTTTGTCGTTGGTTTTATGTTCTTTGACTAAATGGTTTTGCTTAAATGGCTATATGTATTTTGATTACTATTTTTTTTAAATTTTTGTTGATCTTTTTCCATTATATATTGACTTAAAAAGGATTTCCGTTATCTAGAATGACACAAATTTTTTTAATATCCCAGCCAATTACAAACCTCGACCTGGAATGAATTCTACATACTGAAAAATTCCATGTTTTTTTTTTTCTATAAAAAAAGTGAAAAAAAACAGAAAAATTCAGACTGGAGTTTCCACTTACATATATGATTTGATGGGGGGAAATTATGCTAAGCGGTATCCGGATGTTATTTTGCGTTGTGTGACTCAAATGAAAAAACAGATGTAGGGAAAGGGTTTGGGAATTTAAAAAAGGGGTAAAACCCAAATGCTAAAAGAGGGGTCCGCCCGCAGAGGTACAATAAAACAATCATTGGGGCATACGCCCGGGGGGGCTCGCCCCGCCCACCCACGGCGCCACTCCCGGGGTCCCACGCCCTCCATGCAGGCTCCTTTCCCTACCAAAACTCTCCAAGAAACATCAAATTGCCCCAGCCTGAGCCTTGTGGGGGCCCCCCCGGGCCCCTCCAGCCGGATTGTCTCTTACAGATACAACCCGATGGAAGGATCGGGTTTTGGGTAGCGTGCCACATGCCATATACCGAGGTTGGCCTCACGGAATGCGGTAATAGGCCCCGATCGTCTCACGGGCAATCGCTGATTTGACACGTAATCATCCCACGATACCCCCTGTTCTGCGAAGACACTTTTTACCAAAGGCATTGATTGTCTCTTCAAGTCAATTTTTCCAGTCCACACCAAGATAAGACGGGGGTCAAAGCGCTTGAAGACCCGGGTCTTTGTCCTCCTGCACAGGTACCGACAACCCCCAATCCCCCCGCTGAGCGAGTCCAAAACACCGTGGGTATGCCAACCGCCTAAGACTTCTTGACGGACCCCGTCATTATGGACTGCGCTCCCAAAAGGTATGTAAACTTTCCAAGATCTAAATGTCCCGCCACACGCTGAACACTTACTGCTTCTCTATCCCCTCCAAACACCGGGGCCGCAAAAAAAAAAGAAAATATTTTTAAGCGTATTTAGCAGACAAAATTTTGCTAATCTTACCAAATATTTAAGAAAAGCTTAAATTTTTAATCAAAAAAACTTATCCGATTAAAGTTGCTTAACAGGGTTTTTGGAACTTCGTCAAAAAACAAATTTTTTTCTGCTAAATACGCTTAAAAATACTTATGATTTTGTTTATGTCGGCCTGGCCTTGTTTTTGAGCCAGGGACCTCAAGTCCCAAAAGGCTTTGCCTCCTCTGCAGCGCCTCGAGAGCCATCACCAGGGCCTCCCGCGACTCAGCAAAAAATTACTGCATCATCGGCAAAAACAAGATCATGATCTTGGTGTTGCCGCGGATGCTCCCCCAATCACTTTATCTACAAACCTTGTCCAATACCCCGTCCCTACAAGGTTGAAAAATATGGGGGAAGGACGCCCCTTCCTCCTCTTGTATTCACAGGGGAAAAAGCTGGGTACCCTGCCCCCACTTCACAGCACCCCAGTCCCAGAATACAGCCCCGTTTTCAAACCAAAAGTCCCCCGCAGGAATCCCTCGAAGTCCAGAAAATCCCCAAAATGACTTACGAGCACTGATCAAAAACCTTCTTTAGATCAAAAATAGGCTGCAACATCCCCTGTCGAAACTCCGTCGGGGTTCCACCAGGAAAAGAAGCGTAGGATACGGTCCGTTGTTGACTTACCAGGCGTAACCCAGACTGCTGAGGTCTCTGATGCTTCACCAGAATGACTGCGAAATACGTAGTCAGCAATAGATGGGGGCAAGCACCTTGTCCTGGTCGTGAGCAGTGTAATACCGCGGTAATTGTTGCAGTCCTGATGGTCCCCTTTCCCTTCAATAGGGACGACCACCCCTTTTTTCCAGTTAGGAGGAATGGTACCGTGATTGCACCTGCAGTCAGACAGCATGCAACCCGCGGATCCATGGCCTCACCCCCAGCTTTGAGGACTCCGCACTGATTATACAAACACCAGCTCCTTTTCCACCCCTCAACTTGGCTACAGCCTCTCTGACTTCGTCAAGAGAGGGTGCGGTTTCGTCAATGGTGGAGGAGCGCATCCACTGCATGTAAACCCAAGTGGTGTGAAGCTGCTCAGTTGGAGGATCCACCGTTAACAACTGCCCAAAGTACTCAGCCCAACGACCCATCTGCCCATCCATGTCCCGACACGAGGCACCCATCTCTGTTCGATAGCACTCGCCGAGAAGGAGACTTGGAACGGAGCTGCTTCAGGGCTCGGTAGGCGGTCGGAGGTCATTGGCGTGTTCAAACATGACCCTTGACTCCTCAGCGAGAACTCTGCACTACCTCGCCTTGTCTCTCCCTCAGGAGGGTTCTAGTCGCGCGGGATAGAACCCTATGCTTGGTCCCTGTTTCCCACCAGCCTGGCAGCGCGACTCTCCTCGATCTTCTCACAGCGTCCTCTCGGGGGGGGTCGAGACAAAACCACGCTTGACCTCGGGCGCTCCCATTACACTCCTTGGCATTCCTGTAGAATTTCACGTTTTGAGGTATCCGCCGTTCTACATGGTCCCCAATAGCACCGAGCACATCAAAACGATTTGAGACTGCCACTGCATACTCATGAGAGCACATTTCAAGTCCTTCAGTTTCTCAAGATGAAACACAGTACGGGTTACCTCTTGAGATTTCTTCTGGATTTACATGTAAGCTTAAGTGTAGCCACCAAGTCTGTAAGGCAGATGTACAGCTGTTTGTACAGATTGACAAGTGATAATATAAACGAAAATACAATAACGATTGTAACTTTAATTGAGATAGGCAAAAGAGGTGTGATGGATAATGTTCACAACATTATAACCTGGGAGTGATAGGAATTAACTGTCTTTTTGTGTCTCGTTTAAGTAAATCATCAGAAAACCCCTCGTTAAGTAATCATCAGAAGTACTCATTAACCATGTAATTAAAGAGGAATTCTTTAGCAAAAGCAGTTTCAACGTTCCAAACAATCTTCGTAAAGTCCGCTTTATATGAAATAGAAATGATGAGCAAAAGTAAATATTGTATCGTCATGCTGGTACAACAAGCTAGCAAAAAATAGGCTGTTATATGGAAATATATGAAGAGGAGCAGTGAAGATCTCTCTCACCAAATGCTATAAGTAACTATAAAAGTGAGGAGTAGATTGAGAAATATTATTATTTTATAATAATTCTTTTATCCAGTCAATAGAGCTTTTGTTTGGAAATACCTAAGAAACCTAGGAATCTGATTACGTCGAGAGATAAAATTGTCGAGCTGGCGAAGTGTTGTCGGAGGTTGGCGGCAACCGTTGTTATTGAATGGCTGCTAATTAAGGATTCTCGCCCCCTCTCCTGGTCTCCCCTCCCGTGTTTTTTTTTTTTTTGTTGTGGTTTGTCTTGTCACTCCGGCCGATTGGGGGACTGACAAGCGTTACATGATCTGGCTGGGTGCTGACTGGTTGGCTGATTTACTGACTGACTGTATTAACTACTGACTGACCTGACTGATTAACTGACTGACTGACTGATTGATTACCTGTGATTGACTGACTGACTGACTGACTGGTTACTGACTGACTGGTTTACTGCTGGCTGGCTAACTGTTAGCTGACTGACTGACTGACTGACCGTTGGCTGGACTAACTGATTGAGTGACTGACCGATTGGTTAACTGACTGATGGATCTGTTTGGCTGACTGCTGTGACTGAACTGGTTTTGCTGACTAACTGGCTAGCTTGACTGAACTGCCCTAACGTGACTGACTGACTGGTTTCGCTGACTGAACCGAATGACAATACGTCGTGGCTTTGGTCACAGTCTGACTATTAGGGGTGCTAAATGGTTTGACGAGCCGCACACAGAATCTACAATCAATAGAATCTACAAGAATTGCACCGCCCACGGCAATTCAGCCGGCAACTACAATATCTACAATCATCCAAGCAAGAACATCACCATCATTCTACGAGAGAGAGACGCGGACACACCGTCTCATGCTTGATCATACAGATCCCACCGCTGCAACTCATTTATATAAGTCGCTGTAACGGTTGTAAAACCACCGAATGCAACATGTATATAATCGCGGTGTATTATAATCAGCCGCAATGGCACCATTTATATACGCTCGTTTATATTACCACCGCTATGCCACCATTTATAAGTCTATAATTGTAGTGAAGACTTATCTGGTATGAGTTAAAATTGGTACTTCCAGCTTTTGCTTTTGGTACCATTTATTTGAGTCCAGTAAGGAGCGTGAAATTACAACCAGTACACATGAATGTCTGAGCACAGCCAGGGGTGCCGGACGGGAGCGATTGAGAGGTGCGTGTTGG
>JACEEZ010006702.1:40251-44136 GCA_016584305.1 Chionoecetes opilio
TCCTCACCTTTAAGGCTTGGAACTTTCTTAAGAGAATCAGTGGGCAACTTTTCCTAGTGCCGTCATTTAATTGAAGCAACTGAACCTTATTCCCTTGTTCCTGAGGCTATGACCCGGAGGGACCAGTCAACTTAGGTCTAATTTGGGAGTGTTTGATTGCCAACAAGGGAATAACCACAATGTCACCTACGTCCAGTGTAAATGTGAAGCTGACTTTTTTGTTATATAGGAGCATATCAGCTTAGAGAGAGCCAGTGAATTGTTTGGATCGTTGGTGTATTTGTGGAAATGGTGGCGTGTGAAACCTATCTTGACAAAGTCATCATAGTTGTAATTAGTCTAGTCAAAATTGTGGGCTGATACTCAAACAAATTGCTAACAAAGGTTTTTTAACTTGGATATTGGGCTGAATAACCTCTCTTGTCGGATAAAAAAGTTTACCAGAATTAACCTTTCCGAAAGGTGGGTCAACGGCCGCCATCTGGTACATCCCACGGGAAGATCTCCGCCCGCCGCCAACAACGGTTTTTTCCTCCTCTATCCATAATAATTAAGCTAGGTCAATAATTTTTTACACCAATGCAGACTTGTTACTGCATTACATACATTTTCATCAAAAATTGGTATAAGTAGTTTTTGTTTCAAAAAAAATAAAAACCGATAAAATTAGAAAATAAAAAAAATAATTTTTTGCATGAAAACCCACACAGGGCCCACCCCAAGCCACTGTACATTTCTGGTTGTATTTAAATTGTAAGGATATGGCTAGCTATACTTAATCAATAAACTAACACCAGAAAATGACTAGCCCCTGCATTGGTTTTTCATGCTTTTTTAATTTCTTATCCAAATATGATAAAAAAGGGTACAACAACGACTAATAGCCTTTTTTGTCAGGCAACAATTTTTCAATTAATTCCTGACATTTCATAAAAAATAGGTCCAAAATAAGTACAACTTACACAATAATGGAATGGTCAGTTGGTCGAAGCTGGGGCAAAGGCTTCTTGCATCACCACACAGAACAAGTTCATGACGGACCAAAGACATTCTTGTCAAGAACTAGTCACAGGGTATATTCATCATCAGCAAGATCTGGCTGTGGTGAGTTGGTGCAGTGGAGGCCTTTGCAATCACCAAACAGTTTGAACAGTGAATGCCAATGTTTTCCGCAACTGCATCTTGCTGTACTACACCCTGGAAGTACTTGGTTGACACCTAATTATCGCCAACAAATTTACAGGAACCAGCTGCAAGTCAGTCATGATTGGTTGTAATTTACCATCTGAAATTAGTTTCCTCCCCACTCGTCAGGTTTTCTGCGGTTTTTCTACCTTTCATTCCTGAATTTGGAAGTAAACTCGAAGGACTGTGGAATTTCGTAGGCTGCTCTTGTTGTGCAAGATTTGGCCTCACATACTTTGAGCTTTTTACAACCTTTTCCCTTAAGCGCCTCAGCTCGAGATGATTGTATGTTTTTCCCCCCATCATCTACCGATTGTATCAGGCACCACTAAAGCCTTTCTCCCCAGCTTCAATAACCTCTTCTGAACTGCTATCCTTGCCAAACCCTTCTGCCAGTTGAGGAAGTTTTCTATTGTTCATGCACCTTTCGAAGGGACGCTGCCTTTAAAATTCTGAACAACTGGATGTACAATCACAACCCAGTAGTGCATGGATGAAAGAATAGTTGGAACAAACCACATCTCCAACGATTTCCTCATCTCTTTGATGTTCCAGACTTTTCACACTTTTTGCAACTACGCCTTATAGTTGTGGCGTGAAAGTAGATATTGGTAACCGCATCTCGATTGGCATGATAACATGAGGACCAATAGGGTCGGTGTCATCTGCCTATCAAAATGGTTTTCTCCTGTCTGTGCCATTCGAGAGCGTCTTCCAATCAATACGTCGCGTCCTCCACTAATGCCTGGACTACCTTTACAACCTGCTTCCTCAAACTCTTTCAAAGCAAGTTGATGAAGCATTGTTGTTTTCTTGATTAGCTAGGAAAACATCCTTTTTTAATTTGACCCCATTTTAGGGGTCGTAACACCTTAACACCAACAGAGCCCCCTGCTCGGCGTCGGTGGACAGTCGCGTCTTTAATGGATGGACCACTTCATAATCCATCAAAGACAATGCATTGCTTTTCCATATCTATTGTGACATATCTGCGGTATCGGCACAGCGACTCATCAAAATGTGGACCTTTTTGCCATGGGAGGCGTTGAAGTAGTGCTCCACCATCTAGGAGATACTGTGGAATCTGAAGACTGTGGACCTGATTGTACAGGGAAGTCAGTTCCCATATTGCGTCTGCCAAAGCCGGCTTCTTGTGCCTCTCGCGGCAGTCCGAAGAAATTAAAAGTTGCAGTTGGGTAACCACAAAGCTCAATACGGATGTTCTTGCTGCTGCTGTAGGGTGAGGGTTCATTGGTAGATAGCACACAGTCCTCTGGAAATAGGAGTTGTGGCTCAGTCACAACTGCTTCATCTTTTGTCTGAAGGGCGAAACTTTTGACCCAAGTGTAATTGCCTGATCCTTTCTTTAAAGTGTACTCGTGGACATTTTTTTCCAACCATTGAAGCTATGTTGTCTCGTCTATGGAGTTTTTGCTTTGTGCCACATTCACCTTTTTGTCCTCCATTACTCCACTTGAAATGCTGTGAATGGAACGGATCTTCCGTGAAAGGGTCATATGTCCTCGAGAAACGCAACGAGCCTTCATGTATCCCTCACACTCGCTCTTTTTCTTGCTGAATTAAGCCTCCTGTTGCTGGGTCACTAGTGGCCATAAACGAATGGCCTGCTAGTTTCTTGCATTTAAACTTGATTTCAGCACACCGGCAGTGATAGCGATCCAACTACTCGTTGAATTTCGTCCCTTCCTCTGCATGAGTAAGACTCCAGACGTCTTCCATGCGTCTCATTAGCACCTGCTCAATAACCAGCTCCGCGACAAGCCGCCCAGTAGCGTCACTCCGTCTAATCACATGGAATCCTTCAGAAAATTTTCTGGTACACTTCAGGATTGGCTTGCAGCCCCTCCTTTGCTGCAAGTACAAGTAGGCCGACTTTGCATATAGGTGTTGTCCTGCTGCAGCGAAATATTGGCAGCATTTTTTCCTTACAGCGTCAATGTGCAATTCCCCAGTTTTCCGGTGCGCTCTGCGCTTGATAGAACAAATTGGCGGATCTCACCCCATATCAAGGTATTGCATGCTCTCCATATTTTTTGTCTGTTCTCTGGTCAGTCCATCTGTGCATCCTTCACGTATGGTTTATTCTTCTTGTCACTTCTTGGTCACAGACTTCTGATGGGGACAGAACATTATCCAAGTGTCTCAGTCCCATCACATGGAGCATCCTGGTTGTCAATACCCCTTGGCGGGCTATTCCTCTCATTGTCCTATCATTTTTGAGAAAGTGACTCTTCTGCATCAGTTGTTGGGTTGATCAGCCTCATATGTTACAATTTGACATGATTATATTATATACCTATATTATACTATATTTCTATATTATATATTTAATATTATAATATTTATTATTTATAATTATGAGAAGAATATACTCGTCAGTCACTTTTCATATTATTTTGCCTGGCATCCCTGTGTATGTTCAGTAATCATGGCCAAAACTTAATGCTGAGTAATGAAGTTGACGCTGTTTAGTCCTGAAAGACTATTTCACAGCAGAAATATAAGAAAAAGAGAGTGGACAGAAAGTGGAGAATATTAAGGAATACAGAGATGAGATTTAATAAGGAAATAAAGCTGGGTAGAGTGCTTGCCAAATGAGGCGGCCGTTGACCCCTTTATCGGTTTTAATTTTTTTGCACCAAAACTACTGTAGCCAATTTTGATGAAATTGATATGGTA
>JACEEZ010006703.1:0-16057 GCA_016584305.1 Chionoecetes opilio
GTGCATTACTGAAAAAAACAGGTTGGCAAGACTAGCAAGTAAGTGCCTCTAACATATAAAGAAACTTACAGGCAATATAGAAACAACTTAACTAAAACATTAAAATGAGCCAAAAATGAATATTATAAAAACAAGCTAAAAAATAATCAAGGAAATCCCAAATCCCATTGGAATACCATAAACTCATTTCTAGGCAGAACCAATAAAGCCAATAATACAATATCATTAGATCCACCTTGCACTAACATCTCAACTGTCTTTAATGAACATTTTATTAATCTTGGTAATTTAGAATCAAATTCTTCTGACGACGATTATATGAGGTATTTAAGTCAGCCCCCCGCCTTCTCTATGTACATGACCCCAACAAATACCGCCGAAGTAATCAATAATTTAAAGGCTCTAAAATCTAATTGTCCAGGATATGATGAAATTTCTCCTAAAATACTGAAACATTCATGTGAATCATTGGCCATCCCATTAACTTATATTATTAATCTAACATTAAAAAGAGGCATATTTCCTGATCATTTAAAAAAAAATCTACCGTTTCAGCGTTGTTTTATGCTTTGCATCTGCAAGTATATACGGTTTCAAATTTCCCTACTCGTTTTTTTTTCTCGCGCGACGACGACGGCGGGAGGACACTCAGAACATAAACACTAACTGGCGATCTTATTGTTGGTCGCCACTCTGGTGATATTTTTGTAATTTGTTCATTTATAGCCATAATATGATACAGATAAAGACACAAAATGACACAGACTCTCCAAATAGCCCCTTCTAATTTTGCTGAAATCATGGATGTAGAAATGTAAGTATTCACGCCACCACACGTCTGTAAATAGAAGAAAAAAAAGTTGTCCTGGCGACTTTAGTGTTATCTACGGTAGGCTTTGTCCTACACGACGACTTCTGGAAAAATGTGTTCTGTGATGAAAAGACCTTCGCCTCAGACGCCCACGGGAGTCTACATTGCTGGAGGCCTGACAACACGTGGTAAGGAAGAATATATATAAAATGAAATGTTTTCATGTTATAATTATGCGTATTCATCAATTCTAAAATGTTCATAACAAATCAATTGTTTAGTAGAAATACAGATTTGAAATATTTACATATTTACCTCAATGTTTTTTACATAAAATCACGAGGCTTCTACTGTCAAATTCAGACAACCACGGTTACTAGGAAATGTTCACGCATGGCTCAGATGGAGTTCCACATCAAATAAGGCATAGGAATACTGTAAAATGCATCGTAATGGCTAAGTGTCGGAGCGAATGAGGAGGGTACTAGGCTGCGAGGCTGCCGGTCACCTGTGTCAGTCAAATCATGACCCGCTCCCCGACATGTGATGTCAAGTAGCATTTTACAGTATTGCTTATTATAGCCCTGCTGTTTTCATGTATTGCTTACTTGGTAAATAACATGTTCATTAATACCAATTGTGTCTTAATAAGATAATGTAATGTTCCATAACATAAATAGAGAGAGACAGAGAGAGATGTGCACAGAAATATAGACTGGCTGAATAATATTTTTTTTATCATAAGGTGAGCGGTGGAAATGCATCGCTGCTCTTAAAAATTTAATACCCCCGCACAGTCGATTTTTAGGCTGCTCGCATTGGGGAATAAACCAACCACTCAAAAATACTGGTTCTCCATATGCATAGTAAAAACGCTATTGCTAGAAACATTTTTTTTCACACTCCTCCCCCACACTCATCACATTATGAAAAACGGGGCGGGGATGCTCAAAAATCCCTCGAAGGGACAACTTATGAGTGTATGGCTACAAAACCCTTACGGGGTGGCTGATTGATGCTCGTCCCGAGCCGTCACTACCGTCCGGTTCGGGGGCCTCTGGGTGGGGAATATTAGGGATATTTCTAGGATTGTGTGGAAAATTCTGCTGACCAATCAAGGCAGCCCCTCGCATGAACGCGGCCTTATCCGCCAACATCTGCTCTCAGCTGTCAGGGACCCCGAAAAAAAAATTTAAAGGCCCTTTCAAATGCCCCCAGATGTTAGATAATACATTGCCGCCTATTAGCCTTTCAGCGTAATATTCTCCCGCTGAATACTACAGAGAGTACCCGGGTATACCTTGATGCGCGGACCCTGGGTTCAGCCCGCTTGCCCGAGATTACTAAGGACCACTTGGCCCGGCCGATCCGTGGCCCCGGGCGGTACATTGCCGCCTTTTTAGCCTTTCAACGTAAATTCTCCCGCTGAATAACATATACCCGGGGTACCTTGATGCGTGACCCAGGTTCGGCCCTGCTCCCCGGATTGTTTTGGGACCATGGGGCCGCGCCGTATCCGTGGCCGCGGCGGTACCCCGTTATGTGGACGAGAACTCGCGTTCCCTTTTAGGTCAACACACAACGGGGGCTAACCCCTCATCTTAGCCTCTCTCGTTTTAACCCAAAAACCACACCTGCCCTACGGTGTCTGCTCATTGTATACCATGCACGCATCCAACAAACAACACACACACATTGGGGCCCTCCGAGGTCCTCCGCTCAAAAAGAAATTCCTCAAAAAGGTCGTGTATTCAATTACGGTATCACAAGTTCAATCTGAGCTGAGTGAAACGAAAGATTTGGTTCTATAGACTACAAAAACACTGTTTGTGTAAATCGAGGTTACAAAACAACTTGTTAGAAACCCCTTTCATATAGATACAAAAACAACTTTTTGGTGTCAAAACGACTTGTGTAACATGTGTGTGTGCGAGTGTACTCAGAATTTAAACCCCAACCCCACCGCACATTAGGTATAGGGGCCCAAAATTGTTGATGTTTAAAGTTTTGATTCAAGAATCGGCCGATATAAAATTTTTAAATATATTGGGTTTTTCCCCTAATTAAATTTTTACAATAAGGTATTGTATGTTAAATCGATTAATATGGAGTCAGTGCAATAAAAACTCATTTTTAAAAAAAATCATCATTGGGGGCATACCCCGGGGGGGGGTCACCCCCCCACCCTTGACCCCCACTGCCGGGGGTCCCACGCGCGGTTCCTGAAGGCTCCTTTTTCCCCAACCAAGCAGCTCTCGAAAAGAAAATAATTTCCCCCACCACGAGCCTGTGGGCCCCCCCTTGGTCTCCTCCACGCCGGATTGTCTCTTACAGATACAACCCGATGGAAGGACTTTTTCGGGGTACGTGCCAATGCCTTTACCAAAGTTGGCCTGGGACTATGCAGGAATGGGGCCTGATCAGTCTACGGTGAAAATCGCTGTTTAAAACCTAATCATCCGCGATACCCATGTTTCTGCAAAGACCTTTTTTCCCAAAGATTGATTCGTTCTTCAAGTCATTTTTGTGTCCATGTCTCACAACTCACAAGAGTCTCAAAAAGAGTAGCAGGGATCACAAGACAGGGACCAACACTTGAAGACCCGGTTTTTTTGTCCCCCTCCCCCGGTACCGCAACGCAAATCTCCGCTGAGGAGTCCAAACTCGTGGCTATGCCACCGCCGTAAAGTTCTTGACGGGACCCGCCGTCTTTATGGACTGCGCACCAAGGTATTAAAATTTTCCCAAAGATCTCATGTCCTCGCCCCCATGAACAACGTATGCTTCATCTAGTAAGTCTCCAAGCACCTGGACCTTGTTTTTGACCAGGAGACCTCAAGTCCCAAAGGCTTGCCTCCTCGTGCAGCGCCTCGAGAGCCGTCACCGGGCCCCCAGCGACCAGAAAAGATTACTGCATCATCGAAAAAAACAAGATCATGATTTTGGGTGTTCCGCGGTGCTCCACAATCATTTGATCTCAACCTTGCCCAATACCCAGCCCTAAAAGCTTTTGAAAAGTGTGGGGAAGGCGCACCCTTCCCTAAATCCGTTTCACAGGAAAGAAGGGAACACCGCCCCATACTTCAAGCACTTCCACCCCCAAATACAGACCAGTTACAAACCAATAGCCCCAAAACGGGAACAAAAAAATGGCTCTATAAACAAAAATAACATAAAAAAATTTTGGAACAAGTTGTATTTTATTGTTTTTTGAGTTTGTCGCTTCAAATTTCACTCCCGTAGGTAGCTAAGGGTGGTCCAGACCCCCCTTAGCCTCGCGGTCCCGTAGAAGTAAAAAAACGGTTTGAGCTCCCCCCGGGAGACGTCAGTAAAAGCCCCTGGGGTTAATATTACGGCCCAAACTCTTTCGGCACTCCCCCCTGGTCCTCATCTCCACCTCAAGGGTCCAAGTAAAAAGCCAACAATAACCTATGGGTTTTGCCAGTTTGATCCGATACTCTTTCACTTGAGGATTTTGGAGGACGGGGTATATATTTTTTTTTGGTTACTTTTTTACAGATCGCGTCGGGTCTTTTCAGCTCCCCTAGTAATAGTAGTACTTTTTAAACTCTAGTTTGATGTAATAAAAAAAGTAATATTTTTTCTGAAAAAAATGTGCATACTTTTTTTTTTTTATTAACACAAAAGCCTTTAAATTTTTTGCAAATCGTTTCGGACTATCTTCGAAAAAAAAGTCATGACTAAATCAGGATGCATAAATGTATGTATTAACCCCAAACCCTTCACATAACCCCCCCCCTTTCACTCACCCATTACCCATCCCAAAAACACCATTCACTCACCCATTCCCCCATCACCCCCACAAAAAGCAAAATTTTGGGGGGATACAAACTGGACAAACTTTTTTGTTGATCACTGACGTTTGATTTTTTATTTTTATTCACACTGACGCGCTTTCATACAAAAAAATCCATTTCAATCATTCACCACCCTATTTTGAACCAGTTTTCCCTATTTCTCCTTTTTTTTCCAAAGGGACACTTTTCAGATACGGCTTGAGAAGCCGAAAGGGCTTTAAAAACTGGCTACCTCTATAAAAAGTCCGGTGCCCAAAAAACACGACAATACATGCTTCAACTGAATTTGCCGGCTGAATATTGCCAAAAAGTTGCTCGTGGCCCGCGGTTTAAAGGATATTTTAGGGCCCCTTTATAGCTAGTGCACAGCTATAAAAATAGGACTACGCCACCGGGGTAATCCCGGGGAACCCGAAACCCTTTTATCCCACATTGGTTAAAACCAGGCTCCTAGAAGCTGCACTTGCAAAAAGAACAAACTACTAAGAAAAACCCTTACATCACGCGCCGGGCACCAGAAACCCCGGCCAGCGCCGGGACAGCCATACTGTTTTTGCCCTCGCTTCGCACACCTACCTGCCTTCCTCCTCTAACGGTTTTTTGACACTGGTCTTTTTTTTGGGAAATGTTTGCTTTCTCGTGTTTTAGATGGGGTGGGGGTTTTTTGTTTTTTCCCGTTCGTTTTTGCCCCGGTATTCCATTGGTTTACAGGGAGGCACGGGCGACGCATTTCCTCTTCATTCCCCATTTTAGGGGACTCGGGTGCCCCTTTTTCAGCCGGTGTCTCCCCCTGCCCTTTTGGCTTACCCCCGGGGTGGCAAATGGCGTCCGGGGTGATTTCTGGCGGCCGAGGCTACGCCCCCGCCCTGTATCTGGGGGCGGGGCTTTGGTGTTTCGGTTTGCCACGTATACTCTGGCCCCCCCCCCATTTTCCTTTCTGGGGGAAGGGGGGCGGGGCCCTGTCCTTTGTACATATAGTTTATAGTTATAACATTTTTTTATATGTCTGTCATAATTTTATGATGATATGTGCTATATTTTTTTTGGCCCCCGGGTTCCCTTTTCCGGGGGGGCATTATCTTTTCGCCCCCCCTTTTTTTTTGGGGGGGGGGAAGTGTGGTCCTCTTTTCGGCCTGAAGATTCATCGATGTAGCGCAGTATATTTGACTATACGACCCAATCCCTACGCCTTCAATCGCTCAAGTTTCTAGACAACTAAAGCCCCAAAAACGCCAGAGTACAATCCTTCGCGATGTCGAGCCCTCTTCCCCAATACCTGTTCCCGTACCATCAATACTCATAAACCGGGTGTAAACCACCCCCACCCCCGCCGCTTGACGTCTGGGAACCTGTACACGGGGACCCCCTCAATCGACTAAAAGCCCTTTTCCCTCCCCCCAGGAAACAAGTAAAACAATGGACGGCATCGCTATGGGTCTCCTTAGGAGTATTTTTGGCAAACTTCTTCATGGGCGCTAAAGAAAATATTCAAGAAAATAGCAAGCCGACATATACTGCCGCTTACATCGATGACATTTCATCCCTACATCAACGAAACGATTGTACCCTGGCGTTGTGGGGCTTTTATGTCAAACTCTGATTTCGATTGAAGGCTTAGGGATTGGGCGATGGAGTCAAAATTACTGCCGCTACATCGTGCACTTCATCAAAAAAAACAAATCACTACGAACAAAAAGCTGAAACTCTGTCTACAAAATTCAGGCCACCTTCACCAAGAAACAGCTCGACAAATCAAAGCCTTTTTTAGACGATTTGTACGAAAAGAGAATCTTCATCCAAAAGTCTACGTAAACCCCCAACATGGACACTGCCTCAACGGAGAAACGAATGCCCCCAGAGATATAAAGAATCCCATCGGTGCTTACTCAGAAAAGCTCTCACCCTGCAGCACATGGCAACTTATCACAAAGAAATCGAGCGATCCCCCTCAAAACCCCTTTAACAACGGCCAGCGGAGAGACTCAACCGTCAGACTAAGAAAACTTGGAGAACGGTACAACCCCAACGCCACAAAAAAAAAGTCAAGACTAATATCTCTACCGGGGGTTTTTCCCACCCCTCACCAGGAAAAAGAAAGAATAATATCCAAAACTCCACCGTAAAAGTGAAACCTGCAGACCAAAAGGGGAAAAAACTACAAATTTTTACAAAAACAAGAAAACCCGCAACCCCCTTCTCCGTAACGCCCCAAACCCGACGAAGGAACAAAACAAAAGTCCCCTGTCGTATATAGGTCACATCAAAAGAGGAAATTGTGAAGTCCTCCCCCACCACATCGGCATGACGACAACGAAACGTCCACGTCTTCTGCCACCTAAGTTCCGGGCCCCAAAAAGTCACCATTTGAACAACATGGAATCATCTAACAAAAAAATTTCTAGAAAAAAATACAGAAATTTGGTTTTACTGTGTGGGAAGAGGGCGGCGACTTTCCCCTCCCAAAGCGCGTACATAAAAGAGATCAATCCCAAACTTAACGGGAAGGCAAACGACCACAAGCCTACCCCATGAAAAGAACAAAAGCAAATAAAAAGCCTACTCACAAAAAAACCAAACGAAGACCAAACAACCCAAACAGCGTCACCCACTCAAAAAGCCAGAAACAAAGCTTCTACCCAACCCGGGGCCGCTAATAGGTGCGTGGCAGGGAGACCCGGCATAAATAGCCTTTTACCTCGCATCTTAATCATGTCACCCCAAAATCCGAGGAGAAAAATCTTCCCAGCTGCTGAAGAAGGGTTTTTTGACCCAAAACGCGATACACAAACAGCAAAAACTACGGCGAAAATCATAAAAATGATTAAAAAGAGAAAAAGACACTCTTAAGACAAAAGAAAAAATCTTTAAAAAGATAAAAACCTGAAACTAGCTTTCCTTTTTTCGATATATTATATAAAATATATAATATAATAAAATATAAAATTTATATATATATATTATATATATATATATTACTATATACGTATTGTGTAAAGAGATAAGATAAAGGAAGAGAGGAGAGAGGAGAGAGAGAGAGAGAGAGAGAGAGAGAAGAGAGGAGAGAGAGAGAGAGAGAAAATGAGGGGCATGGGAACAGCTGAAACCTTTTCCCCTTTCTATGCGCTGCCAGTTCCGGAGGTACCACGTAGCCTTCCTCGATCTCGAGAAAGCCCTTTTAACTCCCCAAAGGGCCCAGTGATCCTTTCGCTTTTGGTCCGCAAGGGTATGGCAGACTCCTTTTATGGGTCAAAGATTCCCCCTCGGGCCCCGGCTAGAGTTGCCTTCAGGGGGAGGGCGTCCAACTCCCCAACACAAAACGGAACACAAGGGGAGCATTCTGACCCCTTCCCGTTTAACTACTAAAGGAAAAAATCTCTCTCCCCCCTCCCACCCGGGAAAACTTCTCTGCTATGCGGGCGACTTTCCCTCTTTCCACTGGACCCGCCCCCCCAACGGCCCAAAACCTGTTGACGATATAACCCCAAGGTAGGGAACAGGCTTGAAACTGAAAATGGCAAAATCAAAGGCAGGCCTTTGGTGTGACGCGCCGCGCGCCCCGCTCTATATCCGGAACACCACTCTCCTGGGGCACGTCGCACCAATACCCGGGGATCTGGGTCGACAACCCTTCAACCTCCGCACACACGTACTTTCCTCAGGAGCGCGAAAAAAACAGGATCTCCGTCCTACGGGCAATCACTGGCTTAAAAGGGGGGCCAGTTTCCAGGTGAACGCCCTTTTTACATTCACGCCATCCCTCTTCCGGTTATAGCGCTCCATGCCTTATCTCCCTCACGAACAACCCCACCCAAAAATAAGGCCCCACAAAAAGCGCCCTAAGTCATCATCAACGCCCCCCTTTTGGGCTAAGGTCGCAACCTGCACAGGAGGCCAGTTCCCGATCGGGGCCGATCGAAAACGGGCCGCCCGCCCGTCGCCAAAAAGACCCCCTCCCCAAACCCCCCCGAACCTCCCGCCAAAGGGTTTCAACTCACTTTCCAGGCCCCGCAAAAACCTTCGGCGGCAAAGTTGGCCAGCGGCGCTGCAGAAGCAATTTTTTACTATGGGAATTCACGAAACCCTCCCAATAAGGGCGGGACTTCCCCCACCCCAATTTTGCTACACCACCCCCTTGGAGCCCCCCTCCCTCATCAACATCCCAGTCTTGAGCGCCCCCAAAAGGGACACGGCTCCCCGCTCCCCTTTCGCTTAAATGCTACAGGTCAGGAGACTTTACGACCCCCGCTTCCCCCACTATCTACAAGACGGGTTTAGTAGATCCTGCCCCAGGAGCAGCGGGAGCGGCTTTTTTTGAGCGGACAAACCCAAAAAACAATGGGTCTAAAAGATGGGGCCAGCTCCTCCAGGGTGAACAGTCGCCCTTCGTGGGGCTCTTTTTCCCCCGCCCTGGAGGTCACTCCCCCATGTCATCATACAAAAGACCAAATCCTCTTCCAAACCCCAAGACACACACCACAGGATAACATTCACCTCCTCACCTCCATTTCTTTGGCCCAGCACTGGCTGCCTGGGGTGCAAAATCACCCCCAAATTTGGGTTCCCACCTTAGGCCCCTTTGTGGCAAAGAAGCACTGACAAACTCAAAATCAGCCGCTGCCCTTTCCCCCCCCACCACGGGTGTTTGCCCGTCTCCCAACTCTACTCAAATAAAGCTGCCTCGACCCTTTTCCCGCCAGCAAAACCCGAGGCCCCGTGCCCATAATCACCCTCGGGGCCTCCTGTACGCTCTGCAAAGCTTACCACCCCCTTCCCCAAACCCTCCATACCCCCCAGTACGGGACCCACTACACCGTCTCCGCCTCGGCTTTCCCGCTTTGAGGAAATCCCGCCAGGGCGTGTGGACATCACCTGTAGCCTGGCCCGGGCCCTCCCCCCCTTTTCACTCCAACACTACCTCCTGAAGTCAAGGGAACGTCCCACCTCAGGGGAAAGCCTCCCACCCCATCCCCCAGCCCGGACATCCAGGGGCCGCCGCCGCTGCTGTTGCGGTAAATTAGATCTGTCCCCTGGGCCCCTCTACCTCCACCTTCGGAGTACCCCCCCCCAAGGGAGCTCCAAACACTGCCTTTTTTTTTGGTAATGCCATCATTCCACAGGGGGGCTCTAAGGGAAAACTCGCGTCAAACCAAAAATGTTGACAAAATATTAACAACAAAAACCCCAAGAGAGAGAAGAGAAACCCGTAACCCCCTTTATGCTTTAAATTCACTAGGGCTAATATTTTATATATATAATATATTATATATATATATATATAATATATATTATAATATAATTTTTTAGTATGAAAATTAAATTAAAAATTTAAAAAGAAAACAGTACATGTAAAATTAATTTAGTAGTGAAATAGTGAAATTATAATAAAGCATTTAGAATAGTAAACCATGTAGGATGTTAAGCTAGAAAATCTACACATTTTCCCAAAGTCAAAGATATTTCTATAGTCCCCGAAGCCCTGACTGTAAAACCTATAAGAACTAGGGGGGGACTCATAAGCGCTACCTCCGCCCCAATATTTCATCATTATATATATATATTTATATATATATAATTAATTTTTATATATATATTTTTAATTTTAAAATATATATATATATATATATGCATTTTGCACTCAGTATGGCGCATACCTCCGGGCCCCAAATTTCATCAAATTGGGTTTCCATGGCAACAGTTGCCAAAAGATTTCATCCAAAAAATTAAAAACAGTTCTTCCTTATCCAAAAAGATTGGTATACGAGTTTGGTCGAATCTTTTTGTAAAATTTTCGAGAATCCTGTACACTAACAAAAAAGACAGCGACGAAGACGACAGATCGGGGTGAAAAACATAAACCCCCCCCAACTTCGTTGGCGAAGGTAATAAAGGTAAAAAAAAAAAAGAAAAAAAAAAGAGAGAGAGACTTTTGGGTTATATATATATACTAGCCGCAAAGCCGCCCTCCGGGCGGACTTTTTGGCTAGCTCCTGCGGAGGGCTATTGGTGGGCCACCTGTGTTTGGTGGGCCGAAGGCCCACCAAACACAGACTCTCCAGATAGCCCCTTCTAACTTTCCTGAAATCATGGATGTAGAAATGTATGTATTAACGCCAACCCATTCATTCACCCATTACCCATCATCCCCCACCCATTCACTCAGCCATTACCCATCACCCCCCACCCATTCACTCACCCATTACCCATCACCACACACCCATTCACTCACCCATTACCCATCACACCCCCCATCTATTCCTCACCCATCACCATCACCCCCCACCCATTCACTCACCCATCACCCACACCCATTACCCATCACCCCACCCATTCACTCACCCATTACCCATCACCCTACATCAAGGCTTCCTCAATTCTCGCAACCCACTTTTTTTTCACAATTATCGCTAATAGGCTGCTAAAAATAAAAATAAAAAAAGTGATCGATCATCTCATAATTGGGCTTAAAACCTTCCCCTGGTCAACCCGGGTTCCAAAAAATGTGCCATATGAGTGATTGCGCCACGGGGGCGGACACCTATACCAGACACACACACACACACACACACACAGACAGACAGACAGACAGACAAGACAGACACACTTTCGCTTATATTTACCATTACCCATCACCCCCCACCTATTCCCTCACCCATCACCCATCACCCCCCACCCATTCACTCACCCATCACCCCACACCCATTATACCCATCACCCCACCCATTCACTCATCCCATTACCCATCACCCTACATCAAGGTTTCCTCAATTCTGGCAACCCCACTTTTTTTTCTTCACAATTATCGCTAATAGGCTGCTAAAAAGAAAAGAAAAAAAAGTTATCGCATCATCTCATAATTCGCCTTAAAACCTTCCCCTGGTCACCCGGTTCCAAAATGTGCCATATGAGGTGATTGCGCCACGGGTGGGCGGAACCTATACCAGACACACACACACAGACAGACAGACACACTTTCGCTTATATTTACCATTACCCATCACCCCCCACCTATTCCCTCACCCATCACCCATCACCCCCCACCCATTCACTCACCCATCACCCCACACCCATTACCCATCACCCCACCCATTCACTCACCCATTACCCATCACCTTACATCAAGGTTTCCTCAATTCTCGCACCCACTTTTTTTCACAATTATCACTAATAGGCTGCTAAAAAAAAAAAACAACAACAACTGATCGAATCATATCATAAGTGGGCTTAAAACCTTCCCCTGGTCAACCCGGTTTCCAAAAATGTGCCATATGAGGTGATTGCGCCACGGGGGCGGAACCTATACCACAACACACCACACACACACACACACACACACACACACACAGACAGACAGACAGACACACTTTCGCTTATATTATTATAGATAGAAGATATATATATATATATATATATATATATATTATATATATATATATATATATATATATATAGTATATATATATTATATATATATATATGGTTACATATTTAGGTTCATAATTCCAGTGAACGGAAACTCGATAAATGCCAGTGGTCGCTGGCAGTTTTAACTCAAAGGTTGGTCTACTGTGTTTTGGCTCGGCTACTCGTAATTTGTTCATAAATCAATTTCGCGATAAATATTGATGCACTGCATCTGAATACCAAACAATATAGTTCTTCTGTTCTACTAATTGTATGGATGGCATGCATTACGATGGAACGTTCTATAATAGCAATTTAAAGCAAATTACTCGCCTCGAGTATCAAAGCTTAATATATTTTTTACATGTATATTGTAGCATGTTTTATTGGGAGCGATGTTCACAATTTTTCTAAGACAGTACTTCTGCGTCTGGCAAACGTTTGTCAAAATACAATAAGCAATGCTTTGGAAAAAGAAGAAAATATAATGCCGAAATCGTTCTGTTGCTGCGACAAAGTAGGTTATAATTGTGGAGGCTGCATGCCGCGCGGGGAGTGGTGGCGGGGAGATTGAATAAAAACATTGCGACTTCACGCGTCGACTCATTGCACTTCCAGGCTTTCTATCTAATTGATACACAATAATACAGGAAAATATGACTGCCTACGTATAGATAACTTCTAAACATTCGTTATTGACTATATAATATCATAGAGTAACATTTCCATCGCCTCCTCACTATAACCTACTTGGTTATTTGGTTATATACATGTTTTACAGAATCAGGCTTCTATACAATATACATATAGAAGAAATCGTTCTTAATATTATACTTTTGTGTTTAAGTGCAGTGGAATAAGCCATATTTTGTTTTCCAGTAGTCCAACTTATTATCAACTTTGTGAGTTAAAACTGCCAGCGACCACTGGCATTTCGAGTTTCAGTTCTCTCTAATTGACATGACATCATTTCAAATCCTTTTTAGTGACATGCACATCATAATTTGATGTATAGATATCCCGTGGTGATATGTTTCAAAGGATATAACTTTGCATATATGTGTGTGTGTGTGATTATACGTATATATATATATATATGTTATATATATATATAATATATATATATATATATATATATATATATATATATAGATATAGATATAATATATATATATATATATATATATATATATATATATAGATATATATAGATATATATAGATATATATATAATATATATATATATATATCTATAATATATAATATATATATATATATATAGATATATATATAATATATATTATATATATATATATATATATATAGATATGATATAATATATAACTATATATATATATATATATATATATATATATATATATATATATAATATATATATATATTATATATATATTATATATATATATATATATATATATATATAATATATATATATATATAATATATATATATATATATATATATATACGTATATATATATATATAATATATATAATATATATATATATCTATATATATATATAATTTGTGTATCTGTGTTTGAGAGAGAGAGAGAGAGAGAGAGAGAGAGAGAGAGAGAGCGAGAGAGCGAGAGAGGAGAGAGAGAGAGAGAGAGAGGAGTTTTCTATATACTTAAATCATTATTTGCTTAACTTGTTTTACTTTACCTTTAATTTCCCTGAATTCCCTAGAGTGACGACATAAGTGTTGGGTTAAAACACTAGCTGGCGACACTTAGTGTAGCTGTTACCAACGTCGCCACTCCGTTGATTATTTGGTAATTTGTTCATTTATAGCCATATTATGACACGGATGAGACACAAAATGCACAGACTCTCCAGATAGCCCTTGTAACTTTCCTGAAATCATGGATGTAGAAATGTAAGTATTAACGCCACCAGACACCAGTCTGTAAATCGAAATGATACGTTGTTCTGTCGACTTAAGTGTTATCTACGGTACCACCATTAATACACAATATCAAAATCTAACTATAACATTGCAAACTACCTAACAAACTTTATCACGCCGACACTTTCCAATATATTTTTGTCCCATTTTAATTATATTTCCTCATAACCAGAATAGAAAAAGACTTGTGTGACTCCATGACAGATCAATAAAGAGCTTGACTATACGTCTAGGCAACTTTTATGATAACCAAACTTCCCGCCTCGCCCACGTTCGTCTCTTGTTAGAGAGAGGTAGTCCCGTCCTCTCGAATTTCGTTGTTAATTACGTAAATGAGTTCAAATTGCTTCGCGAAGAAATCAATTTGTCTTTTTTTTGTTTAATAACAAGAAATAAGTGTCATGATTTTTTTTCAATGTGTGTATGAGAGAGAGAGAGAGAGAGAGAGAGAGAGAGAGAGAGAGAGAGAGAAGAGAGAGAGAGCAGGTGTATAGATGCATCAAGATGAACAATACGTAACCCACAGAAGGAAGAGACAATGGACGTGTGAAAACAATAGAATAACATTACGAGTCAGGCTGGCGCTCCTCTCTCTCTCTCTCTCTCTCTCTCTCTCTCTCTCTCTCTCTCTCTCTCTCTCTCTCTCTCTCTCTCAAAACACACACACACACACCCGGATAAAAACCTTAAATAATATTAAGAGAAAGCCTTGAAGAAAGGAATTGTATGTCAATTGGTAGAGAAAAAAGCTGAGATTCCATATTTTCTTTTTTTCCATTAGAGGTAAGTAAGATTCTTAAACATTTAATGAGCTGTGTCAGAGCTTTGCCAAACATTTATGGACATTTAATTTACGATGTACCTCCATATGAATGACTTGAAAATTGGAAGGGAACTATGAGAATCAAATTAATGAAATAACTGAAATAGAAATATAACAAAAATATCTTGTGTACAATCCTGACAATCACAATGTACTAATTATGACCAGAGGTATCTCAAGACATGTATAACATCATTTTTGCCACAATTTTGTTAACTACACAAATGCTATATAAAATTTGATGAAAACAAAGTTAAATGAAGGTACTAGGTGTAGACGTTTCTGTGTGTATCTTATTTATAAGACATCCATTTATAAGCTTTAAAATAAGATGTGGATATATTGAGTAAGTTGAAATGATTAAAGTCAGTCTGTCCTTGATTCTTAGAAAAAATATCGCTTTATATTGTTTTATCCTTGTGTGTGTGTGTGTGTGGTGTGTGTGGAAAGAGAAAGAGAGAGAGAGAGAGAGAGAGAAGAGAGAGAGAGAGACGCAGGCAGACGTGGTGTGGCTGTTCCGTCTTTGAAGGTAAAATTTCTGTGGGTCAGGGGTTGGTGCTGAAGTGCTAGGTAGGTAAACAAAAGTTATAGAAATTGTTAGAAAACGGAAAAAAAGGGTCAGGGCTTATGCAAAACCTGAAATTAGGTAAAAAGTGAGTGAAGTGAGCGCGCAGCCGCCGTGACCTGGGCTGCCTCGTGTCGGCCCACAGCCCCCGCCCCCTCCCGACCTCCACCCTCCGG
This sequence comes from Chionoecetes opilio, assembly GCA_016584305.1. Lineage (NCBI taxonomy): Eukaryota > Metazoa > Arthropoda > Malacostraca > Decapoda > Majidae > Chionoecetes > Chionoecetes opilio. Next base: position 15,527 of record JACEEZ010006703.1, read on the forward strand.
TGTTGCCAAGCCTCTCTTCTCAAATCGATTATTTTTTTCGATCGATTTATCTCTACTTACTACGACCAGACAGAGGGACAGTGGGACAGAGGTGAAGTGAAGTGAAGTGAAGTGAAGTGAAGTGCAGTGCTGTGACAAGAGACCTGTTTCAATGTTCATAAATGAACGAGTGTTAGCGTTTGTGCTTAAGGTGGTACCTGGAACTCTCGCCGATAGGAACACTCGCCGACGTCGTGAGAGTTCCTATTTTTCACGTCGGCGAGTGTTCCCATTACCCGTGTTTCTGCATTCAGGGATTAAATACCAACAATAGCCTGAATAGTTAGGCTAGGTTATGTGGTAGGTTAGGTTAATTCCTTTTCATATATTACAAGTTGAGCTGTCGCCGAAATGTACACGTCTGCGAGTGTTCCAATGTCGGCGAGAGTTCTAGGTGGTGTTTTCGGCGAGAGTTCCTATCGCGACAGTTTCATAAACCTTAAGGTCTACGTCACTCTACCACGCTGCTTTGCTTCCCTAATTCCCTAGGGC
>JACEEZ010006704.1:0-22500 GCA_016584305.1 Chionoecetes opilio
ATATATTTATTTCCTTAGTATATTTCTTCTATTTCTTTACTACTATATTTCATCCCATAAGTGCCCGAGTAAGACAGCGAGGAGTTGGGTGTCAAGGAAGCTGTTTTCTGTTCCCCTTAACCCCTTGAGACCCAGAGCATAATTTCCATACCATTAGACGATTTTTAGTGACTATAAGCAATATTTTATAGCTATGACCTGTTTAGTATCCTTGTCCACTCGCTAATTTGGTATATTCAGTTACTATGTGATTTTATGGCTAACAATGGACGATTTTTTATAGCAAAGGAAAGATCTGGGCGTGAAGGGGTTAACGTAAGATAGAATATTACTGTTATGTGTGCTGTCATTATTACTGCTAGTGTGTCTAATACTATCTAACACTAATACTAATCTAATACTATAAAGGTTAATTGATTGATTGATGGATTGTAATGCCATAAAAAGGGGAAATGTGCCAGACATCAGAGGTCATATGGCACTATGGCAATGATCTTAGAGGTACATAATCATACTCTTACTGTCATTATTACTGCTAGTGTGTCTAATGCTTGATCTTAGAGGTACATAATCATACTCTTACTGTCATTATTACTTCTAGTGTGTCTAATACTTGATCTTAGAGGTACATAACCATACTCTTACTGTCATTATTACTTCTAGTGTGTCTAATACTTGATCTTAGAGGTACATAACCATAATCTTACTGTCATTATTACTTCTACCGTAGATAACAGTAAAGTCGCCACCTGCAGTAATGTCGCCAGGCACCAAATATTACGAATTATAGCATTACTACTGATTTTTATGTGCCACTGAAGATGATACACAGTAGTTTATATCATGACTGTATAATCTACCCTGTTTCAGCGTTGTTTTATGCTTTGTAGCTGCAAGTATAGACGGTTTCAAATTTCACTACGCGGTTTTTTTGGGGGCGACGACGACAGCAGTACGACACTCAGTAAATAAACACTAGATGGCGACTCTACTGTTAGTAGCCACTTTGTAGATATTTTTGTAATTTGTTCATTTATAGCCCTACTATGACACAGATGAAGACACAAAATGACACAGACTCTCCAGATAGCCCCTTCTAACTGTCCTGAAATCATGGATGTAGAAATGTAACTATTAACGCCACCACACGGCTGTAAACAGAAAAAAAAGTTGACCTGGCGACTTCACTGTTATCTACGGTAGTGTGTCTAATACTTGATCTTAGAGGTACATAATCAGACTCTTACATAAATTGCTTTAATTTTATTCCTAATTAGTCGTACAGAATAACATAACTGGGCCAAATTTGTACAGGGAATACATACAAACAGATGTCATAACAAATCAACTCTGGACAAAAACACATTATTGCACGCCAGTATTTGCACCGAGTAGGTCATCACATCCCTATCTCTGACATAACAAAACTCAAACTCACTATTGTAATCAAAATGTCACCTCTGTGTAGCTGCCATCAGTTACATTACACCACAAACATAAATGCAAACTACTTATCAGCTTCAAAAACCCTCACATTCAACTCCTCCCTTTTTCATGCTCTTATAATTGCTCATGCTCATTCTCTCATGCTCTTATTAACTTTTTCCTTCTGATTACCTTCGTCTACATAATATCACATTGTTTTCTTTGTAACGTGTCAGCCACATCATTACCACCTCTTCTATTTATCACTTTGGGTTTGTCCGGCTGTCACACTTGGTTCCTTAAGCTGAGTATTCATTGCCCTCATGGAAGTATTATGGTATTCATGGATAGCACTCGTGTAGTATTCATGGATAGTATTCATAGTATTCATGGATAGTAAAGGTAAAGATGGGAGCATACGCTAAGCTGCGCGTGGCATGCGGTGCTCATCTCCGTGGCATTAGCCCTTAGAGCCTGTGGTGGGTGAGGACCCGTTACCCCGGGACACAGGGCTAGTGTGACTCCCGGGTTACCACAGTTACCTTCCCCAGGTTACCCCAGGTACCCATTTATCAACCCCGAAAGGAAGGAAGAACAGCTGGGTGGGCTGGTCACCGACTTGCCCTGGCCCGGGATCGAACCAGGGCCCGCAGATTCGTAGCCAGGCCCGCTAGCCACTGCACCACGGAGGCGACGTTCATGGATAGCACTCATGTAGTATTCATGGATAGCACTCGTGTAGTATTCATGGATAGCACTCATGTAGTATTCATGGATAGCACTCATGTAGTATTCATGGATAGCACTCATGTAGTATTCATGGATAGCACTCATGTAGTATTCTGATACACTGTGTATATTCATGGATAGCACTCGTGTAGTATTCATGGATAGCACTCGTGTAGTATTCATGGATAGCACTCGTGTAGTATTCATGGATAGCACTCATGTAGTATTCATGGATAGCACTCATGTAGTATTCATGGATAGCACTCATGTAGTATTCATGGATAGCACTCATGTAGTATTCATGGATAGCACTCATGTAGTATTCATGGATAGCACTCATGTAGTATTCATGGATAGCACTCATGTAGTATTCATGGATAGCACTCATGTAGTATTCATGGATAGCACTCATGTAGTATTCATGGATAGCACTCTGTAGTATTCATGGATAGCACTCATGTAGTATTCATGGATAGCACTCATGTAGTATTCATGGATAGCACTCATGTAGTATTCATGGATAGCACTCATGTAGTATTCATGGATAGCACTCATGTAGTATTCATGGATAGCACTCATGTAGTATTCATGGATAGCACTCATGTAGTATTCATGGATAGCACTCATGTAGTATTCATGGATAGCACTCATGTAGTATTCATGGATAGCACTCATGTAGTATTCATGGATAGCACTCATGTAGTATTCATGGATAGCACTCATGTAGTATTCATGGATAGCACTCGTGTAGTATTCATGGATAGCACTCGTGTAGTATTCATGGATAGCACTCGTGTAGTATTCATGGATAGCACTCATGTAGTATTCATGGATAGCACTCGTGTAGTATTCATGGATAGCACTCATGTAGTATTCATGGATAGCACTCGTGTAGTATTCATGGATAGCACTCGTGTAGTATTCATGGATAGCACTCGTGTAGTATTCATGGATAGCACTCGTGTAGTATTCATGGATAGCACTCGTGTAGTATTCATGGATAGCACTCGTGTAGTATTCATGGATAGCACTCGTGTAGTATTCATGGATAGCACTCATGTAGTATTCATGGATAGCACTCATGTAGTATTCATGGATAGCACTCGTGTAGTATTCATGGATAGCACTCGTGTAGTATTCATGGATAGCACTCGTGTAGTATTCATGGATAGCACTCGTGTAGTATTCATGGATAGCACTCGTGTAGTATTCATGGATACAAGAGTGACATGCCTGCCTTCTCATGACAGTTTTAGATCAAATCAAATGAGCTCAGGTTTTGAAGTGATGATAATTAGCAGAATAAATTACATAATCAATCATTTTAGTAGTAATCCAAAACTCATCACATTAACAAAAACTACTTATGAGGTACTGTAGGTTACCGTAGATAATTGACTATCTGACCTATTTTCTGGTGACACTGATCCAAAATACAGATCTTCATAAATTAATATGTTGTAGGTTCATTTTGCCTGGTGAGTAGAGTAGTAAATCCTATACTATTGGATGATATTTTAATAGGTATTGATATATTAATGGTAAATAATTGACATCTCACCAGTTTTCATGTGACATAAATCCAAAATTAATCCAAAACCACATCTGAACCTCATAAATTAGTATGCTATAGGGGTTCATTTAGCCAGGCAAGTAGCGCCAAAATCCTAAATTACAATACAAAAATATGTTTATATGGTTTTGAAATGTCATGGAATCTGTCCTGTAACTTCTACATACTATTATTCTTGGCATCATTGTTCCCTGTGTAGAGCCAAGGGTGTTATGATCTGTGGGGTGGTAGTGTTGTTGTATGCCCCGTGCCTTAACCCCTGGAGGCCCAGAACGTAATTTCCATTGTAATTTGGGCACTAGTAGACGATTTTAATTAATATATGCACTGTTTTATAGCTATGACCTGTTTAGTATCCTTGTCGACTAACTAATTTGGTATATTCAGTTAGTTTTCGTAATTTTATGGCTAACAACAGACGGTTTTTTATATTAAAGGAAAGATCTGGGCGACAAGGGGTTAGAACAGCAGCATAGGTGGTGCTAAACAGTGTCCAAGGCTGAGTCTATAACTAAATGATAGCAAGGTTAATGCTAGTACTGTAACTGACTTTGAAGTTTGTCTAAAGCCATTTAATACTTTGTGAATGCCTTAACATGGTCTGAGTGGGTAACATGGTCGAGTGGGTAACATGGTCTTGGGTAACATGGTCTGAGTGGGTAACATGGTCTGAGTGGGTAACATGGTCTGAGTGGGTAACATGGTCTTGGGTAACATGGTCTGAGTGGGTAACATGGTCTGAGTGGGTAACATGGTCTGAGTGGGTAACATGGTCTGAATGGGGAACTTTCAACGCTAACGCCACCAAATGTCTCTAGAGCAGTGCATTTTTTAAGCAAATCTTACTGGGTGACATTCTTTGGATATTCAGAAAGGTAAAGGCCTACCTGTGAAAATAGTTTTTTGGATACATCAACTTAACTCTCTCTCTCTCACTCTCTCTCTCCTCTCTCTTCTCTCTCTCCTCTCTGAACCCTTTTGTATGTTGTGTATAAATAAAGATCCTATGCAGTAATAAGAATGCACTTTTGGATCTAACACACACAGATAAGATGAACCATTGTATCCAAGAAGGATTTTATGAACAAATATCTTGTCGCCCAGTAGCTTAAAATTGTTCTTCTTGGGCGACAGTTTTCCATCACTGGGAGACATTTTGGTCGCCCAGTTAGCATGTTCAAAAATGCACTGCTCCAGCGCTATCACTTCTTTGGCACTTTGAGAACTTTTTCAGTTGTGTTAAATTGTAATTCTGATATGCCCTGAAGAAGCACAGGGAATTAAATTTAAGGTAATTGATCCACCATTCAGGCTCAAAGTTCAGAAGGAGTGACAGTGCATCTGGTGGCTATAGCGTTTCAGACAGTTCCTCCTTGAATGGCCTCTTGTTTCATCCTACAAAATCACAACCAGTGTTTAGTCACACACACATACCTGATAGGCTATTAATCCATCTTCCTATCTTCTTCCTATCCTTATCAGTTCCTATCATCTTCCTATCATCCTTTCTTATCACTCCGTCTTCCTATCTACTTCCATTCCTTATCAATCAATCTGCCTATGCTAATCAGTCTGTCTTCCTATCTAAATCCTTTCCTTAATCAAGCCATCAAAATATAAGCAACTAGTGTGAAAGTACATACCTGCTCCACCTGCTCCACCTACCTCCTATATCCACCTCTGTAATTCCCTCTGTACCCCCCTCCACCAACCCCACCACCACCTCCACCACCCCTTCCATCTCCACCATTGTAGCCACCATTGTAACCGTTGCCATAGTTGCGGTTGAAGGGCGGGTGGTGGAAGGGTGGGTGGTGGACTTGGTTGAGGTGCGGCGGGTGGATCGGATGACGGTTTTGGGTGGAGTTAGGATTGTCGTGGATCATGGTCTGTCCTGCTCCACTATTGTTACCTCCACTACTGTTACCCCCACTGCCTGTATTACTACCTCCACTTGCTCCTCCATTGCCACCTCCTCCACCTGGGTTCATGTAGGAGTTACTCGAGGTTTTGTAGTTTCCTCCACTTGCTCCTCCGCCCGGACCACCTCGCTCCCACAGGCGGATCAGCTGCTCCCCGATATTTGGCTCCACCTCCTGAAAAGTGGAGCAAGTGGATGAGAAGAGAGGCTTGACGGCATTGTATATTTTCTATGGTGTAATTTCTCATACTTATTTTTATCACTTATAATCATCAAGTGGGTGAAAATTGATCTCTCTCTCTCTCTCTCTCACCTGTATCAAATAAACCTCTCCCTCTCTCTCTCACCTGTATCAAATAAACCTCTCTCTCTCACCTGTATCAAATAAACCTCTCCCTCTCTCTCTCACCTGTATCAAATAAACCTCTCCCTCTCTCTCTCACCTGTATCAAATAAACCTCTCCCTCTCTCTCTCTCACCTGTATCAAATAAACCTCTCTCACCTGTATCAAATAAACCTCTCCCTCTCTCTCTCACCTGTATCAAATAAACCCTCTCACCTACAATAACCTCTCTCACCTGTATCAAATAAACCTCTCCCTCTCTCTCTCACCTGTATCAAATAAACCTCTCTCACCTGTATCAAATAAACCTCTCCCTCTCTCTCTCTCACCTGTATCAAATAAACCTCTCCCTCTCTCTCTCACCTGTATCAAATAAACCTCTCCCTCTCTCTCTCACCTGTATCAAAAAACCTCTCTCACCTGTATCAAATAAACCTCTCTCTTCTCTCTCTGATCTAACCTCTCTCACCTGTATCAAATAAACTCTCTCCTCTCTCTCATTCAATAACTCTCCACCGTTACTCTCTCTTCCTCTCCTCTCTCTCTCTCGTATCAATAAACCTCTCTCCCTCTCTCTTCTCTCCTCTCTCTCTCTCTCTCTTCTCTCTCTCTCTCTCTCTCTCTTCTCTCTCTCTCTCTCTCTCTCTCTCTCTCTCTCTCTCTCTCTCTCTCCTCTCTCTCTCTCTCTCTCTCTCTCTCTCTCTCTCTCTCTCTCTCTCTCTCTCTCTCTCTCTCTCACCTGTCCGTCCCGGCTGAGGTGGACTTGGAGGTTGTCGTTGTAAGGGTTGTAGAGGCGGCGTGTGTGGTGGAAGCCCACATTCCACTTCTTCACCCACTCCACCTGTAAGTATAAGTAACCATAAGTAACAGGAACTACCACGTGTAGGTCTCATGGCCTCTTGTAGCTTTCTTATTTTCTTATGTTCTTAAGTCTAGTAACTGAAGTGGTCGTGTTTTTATTTGCTATGAAGAAAACTTTAAGCATGAGACCTTAAGATAGAATGGAATTTTTGCCTCGTTAAAAAACCTAGACTATAGAGTTAAGAAGGTTTGCAGTCTTGTTGATATTCTTTCTTCCTTTACAACTCAGGAACTGCCACGTGTAGGTCTCACGGCCTCTTGTAGCTTCCTTATTTTCTTATGTTCTTAAGCTCTCGTCCACAAATTAAAACCCATTACATACATTTAATAATTAACATCCACATTATAGTCATCCACAAGCCTTCCTTCCCTCCATTTATTGACTCCTGTTACTGTCAACAACACTATAGTCGCCACTGCACTAATGTCGCCAGGGACCATACATATATTACAAATTTTAGCCTCACTACAGACTTGTATGTGTCACTGAAGAGGCATGCACGGTAGTTTATATTATGTACCTGTCTTCAGTGGCACATACAAGTCTGTAGTGATGCTATAATTCTTAATATATGGTGACATTAGTGCAGTGGTGTTCTATATACAAAAAAAACCTCTCGTATTCGAACTTTGACATTATTTGGACCTGGTTTTTTTTTTTTTTTTTAGTTGAAATTTCCTAGCTATATCTACACCTAATTTTTTTTTTTTTTTTTTTTTTTTTTTTTTTTTTTTAGGGGTCGAAATTTCCTAGCTATATACTATACTAGACCTAGATTTTTTTTTTTTTTTTTTTTTTTTTTTTAGGGGTCGAAATTTCCTAGCTATATACTATACTAGACCTAGAATTTTTTTTTTTTTTTTTTTTTTTTTTTAGGGGTCGGAATTTCCTAGCTATATACTATACTAGACCTAGAATTTTTTTTTTTTTTTTTTTTTTTTTAGGGGGTCGAAATTTCCTAGCTATATACTATACTAGACCTAGAATTTTTTTATTTTTTTTTACATATCCCCCCATATATAATCCCCCCATTATTCGGATCCTTGCATTACTCGGACCACTCCTTGGCCCAATTAGTCCGAATATGAGAGGTTTTACTGTAGTGTTATTACGCCATTGACTATAGTGTTGTTGACGGTACACCTCCCCCCTTCAGCACATCCCCCAGCGGCCCACCTTGTACAGCGGGCCAAGCGTGGGGCCAACGTTGGTGATCTCTGGACACTTCTCGTCGGAGCGCTGGGCCAGGAAGCGAGCGTAGCCGTTGAACTGTCCCCCGCGGTGCAGCGTGAACACCAGCACCACCGCCACCTGTCCTCCCTGGGGGGCGAGAGGACATCAGGTGAAGCTTTTTGAATATTAGAGAGAACATCAGGTGAGCTTTTAGAACATTAGAGAGAACATCAGGTGAGGTTTTAGAACAGTAGATCACCTTTTAGAACATCAGGTGAGCTTTTAGAACATTAGAGAGAACATCAGGTGAGGTTTTAGAACAGTAGATCACCTTTTAGAACATCAGGTGAGCTTTTAGAACATTAGAGAACATCAGGTGAGGTTTTAGAACAGTAGATCACCTTTTAGAACATTAGGTGAGCTTTTAGAACATCAGGTGAGCTTTTAGAACATTAGAGAGAACATCAGGTGAGGTTTTAGAACAGTAGATCACCTTTTAGAACATCAGGTGAGCTTTTAGAACATTAGAGAGAACATCAGGTGAGTTTTTAGAACAGTAGATCACCTTTTAGAACATCAGGTGACTTTTAGAACATTAGAGAACATCAGGTGAGGTTTTAGAACAGTAGATCACCTTTTAGAACATTAGGTGAGCTTTTAGAACATCAGGTGAGCTTTTAGAACATTAGAGAGAACATCAGGTGAGGTTTTAGAACAGTAGATCACCTTTTAGAACATCAGGTGAGCTTTTAGAACATTAGAGAGAACATCAGGTGAGGTTTTAGAACAGTAGATCACCTTTTAGAACATTAGGTGAGCTTTTAGAACATTAGAGAGAACATCAGGTGAGGTTTTAGAACAGTAGATCACCTTTTAGAACATCAGGTGAGCTTTTAGAACATTAGAGAGAACATCAGGTGAGGTTTTAGAACAGTAGATCACCTTTTAGAACATTAGGTGAGCTTTTAGAACATCAGGTGAGCTTTTAGAACATTAGAGAGAACATTAGGTGAACTATTTGTCTTTTGGAGTTGGAGTTTGTGTGGTGTTGGAGTTAAGGTTAAGGGAAAAAGGGAAGTAAAATTAAGGGTAGGAAAAAAGGATGCAATAAGGGATGAGAGAACAGTAGGTGAACTTTTATTTTAGTCTTGGAGGCAGAGTTAGGGTTCACGGAAAAATGAGGGAAAGGCTGACAGTTTGTTGTTTGGTTGGGTCTTGTGTTAAGAAAATAAGGAAGCTACATGAGGCCGTGAGACCTACATGTGGTAGTTTATGTGGTATAGATAAAGTTATTATAATAAATTAGGTTAGGTTTTTTTGTCCTGTTGTAGTAACTCTGACCCTGACTTTGGCTACAGGTTAGTCAAGAGTGCGTGTGGCTTGCTTTCGTGATGGAGATGTATGACAGAGTTAAAAGGCTTTGCTAGTGTGTACATGTAGCTTCAGTTGTTGTTTATTTTTGTAATTCTAGAGGGGTCGACAAGGGATTAGGGATTATATTTGCCTATGTGTACTTTGTGGTTATTAATGGATGTTAGAGAGAGAGAGAGAGAGAGAGAGAGAGAGATTTACATGAAGGGCTGCAATGAACAGTCAAAGCAATTAATTATTTAGGAAAAATTTGGATTAGTATTACAATTAGAATTAGTTTTAATGTTAGTAACTAGAATTAGATTAAATTCTGAACTTTAGATTTTAATTATTTATTCTTCACAAGTAGCTCATACAAATTCCTGTTAGCATAGTAGGAAATTTGTTTTAGCTACTTTTGAACAACAAATAATTCAAATTTAAGTTCAGAATTTAAAGTAATCATGTCACTATAGTCTTATTTTATTTATTAGGGTCAAAATGCAGTCAGGAAGCCACGCCCCCTGCCTCCCCTTCAATTCTACGGGGCAGCTGATTGGTGCATTCCTCGTATCATCACTACCAATCACAATATCTTCACTACTTAACAGCGGCGTGACCACTGGACAGAGCAATCTTCACTACAAAGGGATTTTATATTGTGTCACCCTCTGTAGTGAAGATTGCTCTGTCCAGTGGTCACGCCGCTGTTAAGTAGTGAAGATATTGTGATTGGTAGTGATGATACGAGGAATGCACCAATCAGCTGCCCCGTAGAATAGAAGGGCAGGCAGGGGGCGTGGCTTCCTTACTGCATTTTGACCCTAATAAATAAAATAGACCATAATACTGAATGATTAATTAATAAATAACATAATAAATTTAACTCTCTCTCTCTCTCAGTTCACAGGACCCACAGGATGTCCCCCCACAGTATGTTTACATTAAAACTAATTACAATTCTAATACTACTCCAAATCTTTCCAATACATATAATTTGTTGCTTTGACTCTGCTAAGACAACCAGGTAATACTAGTTGTTGTGACCATCAATACATCACTCTGCTTTACCTGACGTATTACATTCTTACTCTTATAGTTTCATTTCTTCCTCACTGCTGCGTCCACACCCACACCTCATTTATAGAGCTACCATCCTGAAAAATTGTGCGCAAACCAAAAAATACGTTCAACGAATCATGTTTCCGTCGATTTCTTGAAATTTAAGACTAATTTCGTGCATAACTTCAAATCTTTGGTGCATTTATTTGAGTAACAGTAAATTTTCTTAGAGCGAGGTTGCTTTAAAGGAGGTATGAGTGTACTACTACTGCTACTACTACTACTACTACTACTACTACTACTACTACTACTACTACTACTACCACCACCACTATTACTATTACTACTACTACCACAAACCATCAACCACCTAACCACATCTAAATTTTCATAGAGCAAGGTTGCACTAGACAAGGTACTATAGGTGTATTATTACTACTACTACTACTACTACTACTACTACTACTACTACTACTATACTACTACTACTACTACTACTACTACTACTACTTCTACCACTTCTACCACTTCTATATACTACTATTTCTACCACCACTACTACTACTACTTCTACCACTTCTACCATTTCTATATACTACTATTTCTACCACCACCACCACCACCACCACCACACTACCACTACTACTACTACATACTACTATTTCTACTACCACCACTTCTACTACCACCACCACTACTACTACTACTACTACTACTACTACTACTACATACTACTATTTCTACCACCACCTCTACTACCACCACCACCACCACCACTTCTACTACCACCACCACCACTACTACTACTACTACCACTACTACTACTACTACTCATAATAATAATGCCACCTCACCCACCTGCCAGGCCTGCAATATCTTCTTCTCAGTGTTATGCGTGAAGGCCCAGAGGGAGGTGTGGTGCGAGGCCTCCAGCTGCTTGTACAGGGACGCCTTGATGATAAAGAACCGGCTCCTCGCCCCCGATGCTGCGCCACCAATGCCACTCGAGGAACACCCGCCACTCACTGTGTTCCCGACGCCACCGCCACTCTCATTAGTAGTGGTGGTGGTGGTCTTGTTGTTGTTGTTATTGTTGTTGTTGGGTTGTATGGTGGTGGTAGGGGGGGTGTTCAAGTTGTTGTTGTTGTTGTTGTTGCGGTACATTCCTGGTGCTTGTGAGGGATAGATAGCTATTATAGTTTTAACCCCTTGAGACCCAGAACGTAATTTCCATTGTAATTTAGGTACCATTAGACAAATTTTTAGTGAATATAAGCAATATTTTATAGCTATGACCTGTTTAGTATCCTTGTCCACTAGCTAATTTGGTGTATTCAGTTACTTTTCGTAATTTTATGGCTCGACAATATTTTTTTTATAGCCAAGGAAAGATCTGGGCGTGAAGGGGTTAATGAGGTTATATGTATACGTAGTTTAGTTAGTTATAGTTAGTGTAGTTATAAATATAGTTTGTGAGGGAGGGGAGTTACTTAAAGAGAAGTTGGTTATTGCATTATTATTATCTAGTATTAATTTATCATTGTTATATATTATCTTATTTCTATTATTATATTTACTGATTATAATGTTATCTCTTATGTGTGGGAATTACAATCAATCTTTTTTATATCTGTATTTTATAAGTTACCTGTATTTAAGTTAATAAGTTCAGTTATTTATTAAAGTTTAAATATAAGTTAAGTTATTTATTTAAGTTTATAAGTTATCTGTATTTTATAAGTTATAGTTATTTTACAAGTATAATATTATATATTTACTTTTTCTATCAGTATTTTATTAGTGACCTAATTTCAATCACTATTTATTTGTATTTCTATCTCTTTAGGTATGTGTCGTCTTTCTAGTTTTTTGTTCTATTAGGAGTAACTAAGGCTGAATTTATCTAGATATTTGACCATATCTAACAACTTAACACTTATAATAACTTGACTATATAACTCATAATATATAATAATAACTATGAACTTATACTAATAACTTAACCCCTTGAGGCCCAGAACGTAATTTCTATTGCAATTTGGGTACCATTAGACAATTTTTTAGTGACTATAAGCAATATTTTATAGCTATGACCTGTTTAGTATCCTTGTCCACTAACTAATGTGGTATATTCAGTTACTTTTCGTAATTTTATGGCTGACAACAGACCTTTTTTTATAGGAAAGGAAAGATCTGGGCGTGAAAGGGTTAACACACACACACACATACACACACACATACACACACTAACCTTTCATATCCTTAGTCCCCAGCTTATTCACCCCAACACCCATGCCCCCCACCACACCCTTGCTGGGGGGCGGCGGCGGAGCAGAGGACCCCCCAGGAGCCTTACCCCCAAAGGGCACCCCGAACTTTCCCCCAGATATCCCGGAACCCATCTTAGCAACGGGTGACTGGGTGGTGTTTTGGTTGAATCCGGGTGACATGAGTGAGGGGGCGTTGGCGGTGGGTGACTGGGGGAGCCTGGAGGGTGTCTGCTGGGGGAACTTGGGTGCTGGGGTGTGCTGGAGGGGTGCTGGGGGCGTGGCGGCGTCGCTGGTTCTTCTGGATGACGAGTGGCTGGATTGCGAGTCATCCGATGTGCCCACTGACCATCCACCTTCTGTTTGGGGGAGAGATAAATGGATGAAGGGAGGAAGAGCACTACCGTCAATAACACTATAGTCGCCACTGCACTAATGTCGCCAGGTGCCATATATTATGAATTTAGCATCACTACAGACTTGTATTTGCCACGGAAGACTCGTACATGATATAAACTACTGTGCATGCCTCTTCAGTGACACATACAAGTCTGTAGTGATGCTAAAATTTGTAAGATATGGCGCTTGTCGACATTAGTGCAGTGGCGACTATAGTGTTGTTGACGGTAGAAAAAAGGGGGGATACGGAAAGGAGAAATCATGGAAGGAAGGGAAGAAAGCAGAGAAAGATAGAAAGGATTGAAGAATGACGAAAAAGATACTTCCTTGCACTGATAAACTTCTCGTGAACATGTGAAGTGTGTCAGTCTTAGGAGGTGTTGAGTCTAAGGTGTGTCTGTGTATCTATTTTGTGTCCAGTGTATAACAAAATAAAACTGGCGAGAGGGAGAGAAATAAAAAGTAAGATAAAGTTAGTGTTTGTGTAACTTACTAACATAGAACTGAGAGAGAGAGAGAGAGAGAGAGAGAGAGAGAGAGAGAGAGAGAGGAGAGAGAGAGAGAGAGAGAGAGAGAGAGAGAGAGAGAGAGAGAGAGAGAGAGAGAAAAGTAAAATAGTCAGTATGTGTGTGTCCTACTAACCATGGGGGTGGCTGTGTGTGTGTGTGTGTCTTACTAACCGTGTGTGTGTGTGTGTGTATCTTACTAACCTGTCTGTGTCTGTGTCTGTGTCTGTGTCTGTGTCTGTGTGTGTGTGTGTGTGTGTGTGTGTGTGTGTGTGTGTGTGGTGTGTGTGTGCCTACTAACCATGGGGGTGGCTGTGGGGGTAGAGGGGTCGCGGCCGCTGTCCCACACCCGCCGGCTGTATCATGTTGAGGGACTGCTCCTCCTGGCCCAGCGCCGCACCCATCACCCGCACCACGTCCTCATCCGCCTGTAGGCAAAGGTAAAGTGGATGAGAAAAAAAACAGTGAACAAATAACACATATTACTGAAAGAAGAGTAAAATTATCTAAAAGTAAAGTAGTCAACAGAATACTTTTACTCAACACTACGATAGAGATAGTTAGAAGTGTATCATCCACCGCCTCACCTCATAAGATGTGATCGGAGAATCTGACGTCAAATAGCAAGACAAAGATATTACTCAACAATAAATCATAACAACAACTACAACATAACATAACTAATAATATACTAACTCATACAGTGTCCGCAGAAAGTACTGGCCGGGAAAACGCTAAAAAAAGTTATTTGGGTGGGTGGGCGTTGTGTGGCGATTCCCTCCACAGCTGGCGTTTGATGGTACGTCTGGGGCCGTCACGGGCTGCGAGAGGTGTATGGGGGATGACATGGCGGCATAAATGTCACACAAGTTCTCTCTGAGCTTCCACAGACGGAGGAATGTCACACCCTGCTCTCGTGGTGAATCCTCTATTTTCATGCATAACTTTCTAGCCGCAGTATTTTTCAACCCAAGGCACCAGGATGAAGAGATGTGAGAGAGAGAGAGAGAAAGAGAGAGAGAGAGAGAGAGAGAGAGAGAGAGAGGAGAGAGAGAGAGAGAGAGAGAGAGAGAGAGAGAGAGAGAGAGAGAGAGAGAGAGAGAGAGAGAGAGAAGAGAGAGAGAGAGAGAGAGAGAGAGAGAGAGAGAGAGAGAGAGAGGAGAGAGAGAAGAGAGAAGAGAGAGAGAGAGAGAGAGAGAGAGAGAGAGGAGAGAGAGAGAGAGAGAGAGAGAGAGAAGAGAAGAGAGAGAGAGAGAGAGAGAGAGAGAGAGAGAGAGAGAGAGAGAGAGAGAGAGAGAGAGAGAGAGAGAGAGAGAAGAGAGAGAGAGAGAGAGAGAGAGAGAGAGAGGAGAGAGAGAGAGAGAGAGAGAGAGAGAAGAGAGAGAGAGAGAGAGAGAGAGAGAGAGAGAGAGGAGAGAGAGAGAGAGAGAGAGAGAGAGAGAGAGAGAGAGAGAGAGAGAGAGAGAGAGAGAGAGGAGAGAGAGAGAGAGAGAGAACGAGAGAGAGAGGAGAGAGAGAGAGAGAGAGAGAGAGAGAGAGAGAGAGAGAGAGAGAGAGAGAGAGAGAGAGAGAGAGAGAGAGAGAGAGAGAGAGAGAGAGAGAGAGAGAGAGAGAGAGAGAGAGAGAGAGCATGAATTTTTTCCTGGCAAGGTGATAATGTCTCCACTCAAGAAACTGCAATGAGGACAGGGCGAGGAGAGAGGAGTATCAGGCGTCTCGTGGTGTCACCGCGGGACCCCCCACCTAACACTGTTCTATTACGTAAACTGTGTTCTGGAAGGCCAAAGAAGACTTGCCAGACCACAGATAGACTCCTGAAGCGAGAAGTATGAAGGACCCGCGGATCACTGCCAATGAACTCAAAATAAAACATTCATTATTGCTGGGAGAGGTTGCTGAACGGACGATGCAACACAGATTGCAGAAGGACCTCAACATAGGGGATAGGGGGGCGGCCAATACATTTTGCGGACACTGTCACTAATAATATACTAACTAATAACATACCAACTCATAACTAATTACATAACTAATAATAAACATAATAACTAACTACATAACTACTGACTACAACAGTAACCCCAGGGCTGCATACCTGTGTGAGGGGCTTGTTGGGTGCCCTGAGCCGCCTGAGTACCAGTGCGTGCAGCTTGTGACGCAGCTGCAGGGCGAGGTGGGCGGCCTGGGGGTCTCCGAGGAACTGTATCCAGCTGTCGATGCGCACCAGGCAGGACAAACCCACCGGACGCTCCTCACTCTCACTGTCACTGCTGCAGTCACCGCTGTTGTCTGTGGAAAGAGTGGTAAGTGGTGTTGAAAGAGTGGTAAGTGGTGTTGAAAGAGTGGTAAGTGGTGTTGAAAAGAGTGGTAAGTGGTGTTGAAAAGAGTGGTAATTGGTGTTGAAAGAGTGGTAAGTGGTGTTGAAAGAGTGGTAAGTGGTGTTGAAAAGAGTGGTAAGTGGTGTTGAAAGAGTGGTAAGTGGTGTTGAAAGAGTGGTAAGTGGTGTTGAAAGAGTGGTAAGTGGTGGTGGTGGTTGTGCGGTGTTACTTCCAAGGAATTATAAGGTGTTGTGAGGTTGTGTGTGTGTGTGTGTCTGTCTCTCTCACTTACAGGTTCAGATTCTAAAGGTGTTGTGAGTATGTATGTGTATGTATGTGTGTGTGTGTGTGTGTCTTCCTTCCAAGGCATTATAGAGTAGGATGAGGATTGAAGGATACATTTCTCAAGGTTTAAATGACGCGTTTTAAAGGTAATTTGAGTGGTATTGAGCGATGTTGATTGGTGATGGCAATAATGAGGTACTTACGAGTGGAGATTCTAAAATGTTCTAGGGTGTATGTTGTGAGGTTGTCTGTGTGTGTGTGTGTGTGTGTATCACTCACGGCTAGAGGGTTCGGACAGTGCATCGAGGGGCAGGCGCATGGGACCGGCCATCAACAACACCGTGAGGGGCGACACCAGAGTAACGGTGCGTACATGGGCCACCACACCGATGCGCACCATCTCGTCGTACACCAGCCAGTCGGATTGGAGGGAGGCGACGAGGGAGCGGTGCGCGGAGGCCAGGGAGGTGTTGACGCCCCCGGAGCTCCCCATGTCCAGGAGGGAGGAGGTGGGGTGGAGGCGTACCTTGCTCTCCTTCCTGGGGGGGGAGAGAGAGAGAGATGTATAGTATATGATGGAGAGAGAGAGATGTAGTATATGATGGAGAGAGAGAGATGTAGTATATGATGGAGAGAGAGAGATGTAGTATATGATGGAGAGAGAGAGATGTAGTATATGATGGAGAGAGAGAGATGTAGTATATGATGGAGAGAGAGAGATGTAGTATATGATGGAGAGAGAGAGATGTAGTATATGATGGAGAGAGAGAGATGTAGTATATGATGGAGAGAGAGAGATGTAGTATATGATGGAGAGAGAGAGATGTAGTATATGATGGAGAGAGAGAGATGTAGTATATGATGGAGAGAGAGAGATGTAGTATATGATGGAGAGAGAGAGATGTAGTATATGATGGAGAGAGAGAGATGTATAGTATATGATGGAGAGAGAGAGATGTAGTATATGATGGAGAGAGAGAGATGTAGTATATGATGGAGAGAGAGAGATGTAGTATATGATGGAGAGAGAGAGATGTAGTATATGATGGAGAGAGAGAGGAAGAGGTTATATACATTTTCTACAATGATTCCCGCACAGATAGATAGATATTTATAGACTAGGATAGATAAAAATAGACTAGGTAAATACACGCACACGAAGACATGTGCGTAACTCACTGTGTGCGCAGCTGGGACTGGTCGCGGTCCACACGGATGAGGTTCGGGTACATGCCAGACACCAGAGCAGCTTTCACCATGGCCCAGTTGTCGCTGTTGCTGTTGACGTCCCTGCAAACACACAAACGTATGTACATCTGTTGTCACTCATAACTCACACAACATTCTTACACACTGTCTTATGGCCGCGTCACAGGGACACTTTTTACGGCATCTTTTGGTATTATGCGACCAAAAGATGCCCGTAGTGGTGGCAAGAAAATGAGCGTTCGTCACACGGCGTTTCGGCTACGAGCATCTTCTTGCACGATTCATGTCTTGAATTGAAGAATACGATTGAAATTAATACGATTGAAATCTTCTTACACGATTCATAATGTTAGTTTTGGTCGCGGGTCACGGAAGATGCCGGTAGAAGATGCTCGTAGCCGAAACGCCGTATGACGAACGCGCATTTTTTTGCCACTATTACGGGCATCTTTGGGTTTCAAAATACCAAAAGATGCCGGAAAGAGTGTCCATGTCCTTTAGTCTCTCTCACACCAAGCTGGCCTCTCCTCTCTCCATCATCTACACAATGTCTCTCTCTCTCTCTCTCTACATCCTTACACACACACACACACACACACACACACACAGTCTAATGTACACCCATCCTGACTCTCCACTAGATACATATCCCCTAAACAACACACACACACACACACACACACACACACACACACACACACACACCTCCCTACCTTATGTCGCCAGGTCCCCGCGCCCTCACAAAGCCGGCGCCTCTGAGCTGCGCCAGGACCTGAGAGCGCATCCCGTGTATCATCTCCATGGCGGCACCGGAGATGTAGTTCCTCTCACACCACCCTCGCTCCCACCCCTCCGTGCATGCCTTCTGCCACGCCTAGGGGGGAGAGAGAGAGGGAGATAGAGAGAGAGAGAGGGAGAGATAGATATAGATAGATAGATGGATATATAGATAGAAAGATAGAGAGAGAGGAGCTGCAGGAGAGAGAGAGAGGTAGAGATTGATAGATAGAGAGCGATGGATAATTAAATAGATAGATAGATAGCGAGAGAGAGATTGATAGATAGATAGAGAGGTAGAGAGATATAGATAGATAGATAGATGGATAGATAGATAGAGAGGTAGAGAGATATATAGATAGATAGATAGATGGATAGATAGCTAGATAGATAGATAGAGAGAAGAAGATGGAGAGTGTGTAGATTTAAATAGATAATAAAAGAAGAAGATAGAAAAGGTGGAGGGAAGTGTTGATAGATATGAAGGTGAGGAGAAAAGAGAGGAGAGAGAGAGAGGAGAGAGAGAGAGAGAGGAGAGAGAGAGAGAGAGAGAGAGAGAGAGAAGAGAAGAGAGAAGAGAGAGAGGAGAGAGAGAGAGAGAGAGAGAGAGAGAGAGAGAGAGAGAGAGAAGAGGAGAGGACAGTAGAAAGAAGAGAAGAAGATGGAGGAGAGAAGAGAGAGAGAGAGAGAGAGAGAGAGAGGAGAGAGAGAGAGAGAGAGAGAGAGAGAGAGAGAGAGAGAGAGAGGAGAGAGAGAGAGAGGAGAGAGAGAGAGAGAGAGAGAGAGAGAGAGAGAGAGAAGAGAGGCACATGTTAGATATAAAATGAAGAAATGGAGGAGAGAGAGAGAGAGAGAGAGAGAGAGAGAGAGAGAGAGAGAGAGAGAGAGAGAGAGAGAGAGAGAGAGAGAGAGAGAGAGAGAGAGAGAGAGAGAGAGAGAGAGCACTCACCTGGAAAGCCTTGAGCAGCACCATATGGTCACTGTAAGTTCCCGAGGTAAACTTTCGACGCACAGCACTGGCATTCCTCTTCTCATTGGCGTGTTTGGGTAGCATGAAGGGGTCTCTGGGGGGGAGGGGGGCATGAGGGAGGCATTATTTGAGGGATTATTTGGGAGGGATTATTTGGGATTATTTATTAAGAGGGATTATTTATTTACCCCTTCACGCCCAGATCTTTCCTTTGCTATGTAAAATTGTTTGTTGTCGAGCCATAAAACTACGAAAAGTAACTGAATATACCAAATGAGTTAGTGGACAAGGATACTAAACAGGTCACAGCTATAAAAACATTGCTTTTATGCACTAAAAATCGCCTAATGGTACCCGAAATTACAAAGGAAAGTACGCTCTGGGTGTGAAGGGGTTGAGGGAGCTATTATTTGGGTAGCATGAAGGGGTCTCTGGGGAAGGAGGGAAAGGGGGGGGGGAGTATTAAAGGGGGGAAGGGGGGGGGAGGTATTAATAACCCTTTCACGCACGGTGACGCGATCGCGTCAAAACGGGCCCGTCTGCAATCTGAGCTTTTGACGCGAATTGCGTCAAAAAAGTTAAAAATTCGCCAAAACTAAAGTATTTATCAGAATTGCGTCAAAATTTTCTGCGTCAAAGATCGAACCTAGACTTATAAAATAAACTAATTGTCAACTCTCTCGTGTGAGTGGATGTGAAATGATAAGGGTTTGTGTGTCAGTTTCCACTCAGCAGGCAGCCTGTGCGCGCGGATTGTCGTCCCTTTAAAACGTGTCCCGAGCTGGCCATAATGGCCATATGAAAATTATAATGGTAGCGTTGGAATCCTCATAAAAATCCGCTTTTATTGGCATGTAAACCATAAAAAGTTGACTCAGGAAGTATCGAGTTACGAAGTGGTGAACTAAGTATTTCTTATTTCTCTTTACTCAATATTTTTTCTGAGTCGGTAAATTCCGCTATTTATTTGCATTTCTTGTTATTTTTTTCTTTCATAAGGCAGAATAATCTCTTGCAAAACCAATGATATATAATAATGCCAGGAAAAAAGAATACACGTTGCTGAAATTGATAACATAAAAAAATAATTCGCCGCACAGTCTGGCCATTTCACGGGGCCCCTTAGGGAGCATAAGACGGATGTTGCAGTGGACGGAAAAACTTATTAAACTTTTGGTGCGTGAAAGGGTTAAAGGGGGGGAAAGAATAGAACAAAGAGAAATTCTATTTCTTTGACTGGACAGATAAAGGGATTTAATAAAGGAGGTAGGAAAAGTTCTTACGGCTTTTAACCAGGGTAGAACAAGAAGTAACGGATTCAAGCTGGAAAAGCGTAGATTTAGAAAGGAAATAGGGAAAAACTGGTTCACAAATAGGGTGGTGAATGAGTGGAATGGTCTCAGTAGACAGGTAGTTAGTGCTGAGTCATTGGGGAGCTTTAAAGAGGGGCTGGACAGGTTCATGGATGGGGATGGAAGGTGGATGTAGGTAGTGTTAGACAAAGGTGGCACCAAACCGTTAATCCGTTAATAGTTAATTAACGAAGTTAACATTTTCGTTAACGATTTAACTTTTAAGTTAACTTTGGAAATCATTATCGGACTAATTAACTTCCGTTACATTTAACTTCCGTTAACTCAAGTCCGCTAACACAATTTTTTTTAGTTTAATACTAATATTGTGTTTCATTTAAGTTTTTTTTCACCCTTTTCTGGCTGTAAAAGTCTTTACAAACCTAAAACAGGGCCAAAACTATGAAATCAGCCTTTTTTAGGTTTTTTTAAAAGTTAAAACTATAAAATCTGCCTTTTTTAACTCTAAACCAAAAAATACCTATAGTTTTTGGGTTGTAAAGCCCTTAAAAACCCCATAAAGGCTGATTTTATAGTTTTGGCACTTTTCAAAGGTGTTTTTAGGTGGTTTTAGAGCAAAAACTGATTTTTTTTTTTTCTATAATAAAAATTAACGTTAACGGTTTATCGATAACTTCCGTTACATTTTTAAAGAATTAACTGATTAACGGTTATCGAAGTTAATTTTTTGGTTAACGGATTAACGGTTAACGAAGTTAACTTTTTGATTAACGGCGCCCACCACTGGTGTTAGGTGACAGGAACTACCACGTGTAGGTCTCACGGCCTCTTGTAGCTTCCTGATGTTCTTATGTTCTTATGACCAGCCCTTCTCTTCCCCAAAATCTAATCATCTTAATTCCTGTTTCCTTCCTAATCATTCTCTCTGTTCTCTCCTCATTCTTGCCCTTTGCCTCCTCTTTCACCACTTCCATTTAACCCCTTGAGGCCCAGAACGTAATTTCCATTGTAATTTGGTTACCATTAGACAATTTGTAGTGACTATAAGCAATATTTGATAGCTATGACCTGTTTAGTATCCTTGCCCAAAACTAATTTGGTTTACTTAGTTATTTTCGTAATTTTATGGCTCGAAAACATACAATTTTTTGATAGCAAGGGAAAGATCTGGGCGTGAAGGGGTTAACACTGGGTGACTGATTGGAGGGTGGGTGACTTAATGGACGACTGATTGGAAGGGGGGCGACTTAATGGGTGACTGATTGGAGGGTGGGTGACTGATTGGAGGGTGGGTGACTTAATGGACGACTGATTGGAAGGGGGGCGACTTAATGGGTGACTGATTGGAGGGTGGGCGACTTAATGGGTGACTGATTGGAAGGTGGGCAACTTAATGGGTGACTGATTGGAGGGTGGGCGACTTAATGGGCGACTGATTGGAAGGGGGGCGACTTAATGGGTGACTGATTGGAGGGTGGGCGACTTAATGGGTGACTGATTGGAAGGTGGGCGACTTAATGGGTGACTGATTGGAGGGTGGGCGACTTAATGGGCGACTGATTGGAAGGGGGCGACTTAATGGGTGACTGATTGGAGGGTGGGCGACTTAATGGGTGACTGATTGGAAGGTGGCAACTTAATGGTGACTGATTGGAGGGTGGGTGACTTAATGGGCGACTGATTGGAAGGGGGGCGACTTAATGGGTGACTGATTGGAAGGTGGGCAACTTAATGCCTGACTGATTGGAGGGTGGCACTTAATTGCTAATTTAGGCTCGAACTACAATTTGGTGAGAATGGAGGTTGAGGCGCTGTAAGGTTGCCTCAAATCCCTTCCTCTCACCACTCCTCTAGAGGCCATTGGCGGCAGCGATGGTCAGCACTGGGTCGAGGACTGAGCACCTGGCGGTGAGACCATCTTGGCAGCGGGGTGTGGCAGGGCAGGTCCAGGGGGTGGGGGCCGAGCGTCCGTCAGCGTGCGTCCCAACTCCGTCCACGTCTCCCACGTCCACGTCCT
>JACEEZ010006704.1:27500-32500 GCA_016584305.1 Chionoecetes opilio
TAGGTAATGCATTAATATTACACATCACAGGTTGAAGTTCCCAAACTCGGCATCCCAAGACTCGGCAACACCCAAAACTCGGCTATGGTTCCGGATTTTCCAAAACCCGGCAGAACACCCAAAACCCGGCGCGTAGTTGCCGGGTCGGCCGCTGGGTGCCACCACACTAGGCCGCTTGGTTTCTCCCGCCGATTTGTTTGTTGTTATTGTTCAGTGGTGTTGTGACTGTAGAGTTGTGTACACTGTTATTTTGTGTACTTCTGCAGGTCTGTTATTGGTATTACTTTTTCATGTGATTTTCATGCTTTTTTTCCCCCTTAATATATCTACGTTCTAAAAGTCGGAAAATTCCATTACTCGGCTCGGCGCTGGTCCCGAGGTTGCCGAGTTTAGGAGCTTCAACCTGTATTAACATCATATTACCTATGTATTTGTCAATACAATCATTACTACTACAACTACTATAATATCCAATTAAAAACATACTAATTCTGACACTCCAACAATCACACAATTAAACTATATTACAACTAACTTTCTGACTTAATTACAACTTACAAATATACAATTCTCTCTCTCTTTAACTCAAGTAAACTAGGGACTAACTAAAACTAACTAACCAACTAAAACTAAATTAAACTAACTTACAACTAGGTAAACACTCACCGGGCGGCTGATCGGTGTGTATCTTCAAGCACAGGCCGTGAAGAAGGTCATGATCCACTATATCATCGGACACTGAGTGATGGTACGCCTCCACCGCCTTCCTGTCCTCCGCGCTCACCTCCACGCCCCCCACTCCACCCCGCGCTCCACCTCCCTTGGGGCTAGTATTGCCGGTGATACTTAGCAGATCCACGCCCTCACACGCACTGGGGGGTAGAGAGAAGGTAGCCATGTGAGGGAACAGAAGCACTATGGTAGCTAACTATTATGGATGGTAGTGTTAGCTATTTAGATGGATGGATGGATGGATGGAGTAGATGGATAGAGATGGGGGAATAGAAGGTTAGGGAAAAAAAACCTTCCATAATTTGCTAAATCGTCGCTTTCTGAGGAATGGAAGGCATCATTGTTATATTATATATGCCACAAACTACAGGAGACAGGCATAAGAAAACTACAAACATCAAGCTACATAAAGGTTACTATTCTAAGAGCAAGAAGAGGATTCACACCTCTTCTATGAGACATGACAAAACTCCTTAACCCCTTCACGCCCAGATCTTTCCTTGGCTATATAAAATTGTCTGTTGTTAGCCATAAAATTACGAAAAGTGACTTAATATACCCAATTTGCTAGTGGACAAGGATACTAAACAGGTCCTAGCTATAAAATATTGCTTATAGTCACTAAAAATCGTCTAATGGCACCCAAATTACAATAGAAATTACGCTCTGGGTCTCAAAGGGGGTAAAACAGAAGAAGAAAAAAATGGCCATTAATACAACCACAACACAGCCACCATAAACAGACACCATAAACAGCCACCATAAACAGCCACCATAAACAGACACCATAAACAGACACCATAAAAAATTAACCAATTAACGTAATTTAAAAAAGAAATAGGGAGAAACTGGTTCACAAATAGGATGGTAAATGATTGGCATGGACTCAGTGGTCAGGTGGTTAGTGCGGAGTCAATAGAGAGCTTTAAAAGGAGGCTAGATAAATTCTCTTGCCTCTTGTAGCTTCCTTATTTTCTTATGCTCTTATGTTCTAAACCCCTTTAGACCCAGAGCGTAATTTCCATTGTAATTTGGGTACCATTAGACCATTTTTAGTGACTATAAGCAATATTTGATAGCTATGACCTGTTTAGTATCCTTGTCCACTAACTATTTTGGTATTTTAAGTTTATTTTCGTAATTTTATGGCTAACAGACGATTTTTGATAGTAAAGGAAAGATCTGGGCGTGAAGGGGTTAAAAGGAGACTAGATCTTTCTTGCCTCTTGTAGCTTCCTTATTTTCTTATGCTCTTATTTTTCTTAACCCCTTCACGACCAGATCTCTCCTTTGCTATATGAAGTTGTCTGTTGTTAGCCTAAAAATTACGAAAAAGTAACTTAATGTACGAAATTAACGAGTGGACAAGGATACTAAACAGGTCATAGCTATAAAATATTGCTTATACTCACTAAAAATCGTCTAATGGTGGTTAAATATCTATGAAAATTACGCACTGGGCCTCAAGGAGTAAAAAAAATCCCCAAAAATAAAAAAATAAAAAATAAATAAAAATCCCCCCCCCCAAAAAAAAAATCCCCAAAAATCCCAACTAAAAAAAATCCCAAAAAATAAAAAAAATAAAAAAAATCCCAATAACTAAAAAAATCCAACCCCCCCCAAAAAAAATCACCATAAATCTCAATAATTAAAAAAAAATCCATAAAAATACAAAATAATCACCAAAAAATCCCAATAAATAAAAAAAAATAAAAAAAAATACCAATAAATCATAAAAAAAATCCCAAAAAATCGTTAAGACCCTCACCTATAAGCATGCAGCAGGTCTAGCGCCTCCTGCTGCCCCGTAGACTTGGCCCAGCAGGCGGCGGACCACTCGTTGGCCGCACGCAGGGTCAGCGAGGCACCCAGGGCCAGGAGCTGCTCCAGGACGTCCACTCGGCCCCGACCCGACGCCACCATGAGCGGGGTGGCCCAGGTCTCTGAGTGCTGAAAGGATGGGGGTCTTTGTCTTAAGTTAAGTAAGTATAAGTATAGTGAACCCTTTCACGCACGAAAAGTTTAATAAGTTTTTCCGTCCACTGCGACATCAGTCTGGGGCTCTCTAAGGTGGCCGCGCGTAATGGCCTGACTCTGCGGCGAATGTTTTGTTTATGTTATCAATTTCAACCACGATTATTCTTTTTTCCTGGCATTATTATATATCGTTGGTTTTGCAAGAGATTATTCTGTCTTATGAAAGACAAAAATAACAAGAAATGCAAATAATAGCGGAGTTTAACGACTTCAAAAAACATTTGAGTAAAGAGAAATAAGAAATACTTACGTTCACCACTTCGTAGCTCGAAACTTCCGAGTCAACTTTTTATGGTTTATATGCCAATAAAAGCGGATTTTTATGAGGATTCCAACGCTACCATTAGAATTTTCATATGGCCAGTAGTTCTTGAGAAAATGGAGGAAAACTGAAACACATGTTGGAAGACGGATGGCTAAGAAGGCGGGCTAACACGCTGCCTGCCGAGAGTGAACAGGGACACGGGCCCTTATCACTTCAAATCCATTCCCACGAGAGAGTTGACAATCAGTTTATTTTATAGGCCTAGCTTAGATCTTTTACGCAGAAAATTTTGACGCGATTCTGATAAATACTTTATTTTTGGCGAATTTTTTTATGTTTTTTGACGCAATTCGCTAAGCTAAGATGTACACGGGCTGTTTTGATGCAATCGCGTCACCGTGCGTGAAAGGGTTAAGTGAGGGTACAGGGAGGATAGGTACGGTGGTAAGGGAGGGTATATGGGTATGTGAAGAGAGGGTATAGGTATGTAGGGGAAAGATCTTGAGAGTGAGGAACATAAGAACAATAGGTTTCTGAGTGCTGATGGGATGGGTGTGTTAGGGTGTTGTATGAGGTGTTAGGGTGTTGTATGAGGTGTTAGGGTGTTGTATGAGGTGTTAAGGTGTTGTATGAGGTGTTAGGGAGGCTACTGGGTGATAGTGTTTGATAGTGTTGACAGGTCTCTGAGTGCTGTGGGGATAGGGGTGTTAATGAAGGGGGGAAGGTCTTGAGTGATGATGAAAGGATATGAGATGCTGAGAGAGAAGAGAGAGAGATCTTCTTAACACTACTATCACTACACTACTATCACTACACCCTTCCACCACCCCTCTCCCACCTTCCCAGCCTCCAACACACCCTCACCCCCCAACACCCTCTCACCTGGTAATCTGGGGACACATTCTCAGACATGACTAGGTACATCATTTGGGAGAACGCTTCGTCGCGCCAGATAGAAAGGCCTCCTCAATGCACTTATCCATCTCCTTGCATAGGCTGATGTCGATTTCTGTGGAGGGAAGGGAGTAAATGCTGTAATGGTGGCAGTAGTGGTAGTGGTAGTAGTGGTGGTGGTGGTGGTGGTGGTGGTGGTAGTGGTAGTGGTAGTGGTAGTGGTGGTGGTGGTAGTGGTGGTGGTGGTGGTGGTGGTGGTAGTGGTGGTGGTAGTGGTAGTGGTGGTGGTGGTGGTGGTGGTGGTAGTGGTAGTGGTAGTAGTAGTGGTAGTAGTAGTGGTAGTAGTAGTAGTAGTAGTAGTAGTAGTAGTAGTAGTAGTAGTAGTAGTAGTGTATAATATGTATGCGGAAGATGCAGTAATGCTATATGGTAGGTAGTTAGTAGTAGTAGTAGTAGTTAGTAGTAGTATAGTAGTAGTAGTAGTAGTAGTAGTAGTAGTAGTAGTTAGTGTAGTACAGCCAAATTCCCAACATCCGACCTCCAAACATCCGACTTGTCCAAAACGACTTTTTCACCACACATTGTGTCTTGTTTTGGCCATTTATTTTACTTCGGTTTTTATAGTTCTTAGAAAACATTGATTTGTGGCTTTATTTATGCATGAATTTTACTTTCGCGTATACCACTGGCTCGGCCTTCAAGAGCTGCATCTTTTATGTTCTATACCATTTTGTCCTTACGTTTATGGTTACGTGATATCCGAACATCGACTATTCAATTATCCGACCTACCTTCGGTCCCCCCAAGGTCGGGTAATTAATACTTAGCTGTAGTAGTAGTAGTAGTAGTGAAGTAGTAGTAGTAGTAGTAGTAGTAGTAGTAGTAGTAGTAGTAGTAGTAGTAGTAGTAGTAGTAGTAGTAGTAGTAGTGAAGTAGAAGTAGTAGTAGTAGTAGTAGTAGTAGTAGTAGTAGTAGTAGTAGTAGTAGTAGTAGTAGTGAAGTAGAAGTAGAAGTAGAGACTAACCATTAAAACCCTCGATATTCTTCCAGTTTGAGATCGAATTCACTAATG
>JACEEZ010006704.1:35000-42500 GCA_016584305.1 Chionoecetes opilio
TTCCTAGCTAAATAAATATTCACCAATGATTTTTTTTTTTTTTTTTTTTTTTTTTGTAGGGGACGAAATTTTCTAGCTAAATATTTAGGAAAACACATACACACACACAATGGCCTGACTTATGAAGAGGGAGGATGAGAGACAGGTGATGGTGAACAAAAACTGAGAAACAAACCAGAATTTAAGCTAAAAATATATAAAAAGACCCTACAGTAATTTACAGACTTGAAATATAGAGAGAAAAAACCTGACCAACAAATGACTCAACAATAAGTCACTAAAACAACCACACACACACACATACAGGCTGAAGAAATTGGGGTTGCCATCATTGGAATGGCAGGGCAGGTGTATCCGGCTTCTTTCCTGTGAATACAGGAGTGAGGCAAGGGTGCGTCCTTGCCCCATCACTTTTCAACGCTTGTATGGACTGGGTATTGGACAAGGTTGTAAATCAAAGTGATTGTGGAGCATCCGTCGGCAACACCAGGATCACTGATCTTGTTTTTGCCGATGATGCAGTAATCTTTGCTGAGTTGCTGGAGGTCCTGGTGATGGCTCTCGAGGCGCTGCACGAGGAGGCAAAGCCTTTGGGACTTGAGGTCTCCTGGCTCAAGACCAAGGTCCAGGTGTTTGGAGACTTACTAGATGAAATAGTACAGTCTGTTCATGCGTGTGGCGAGGACATTGAGATCTTGGAAAGTTTTACATACCTTGGTAGTGCAGTCCATAATGACGGCGGGTCACGTCAAGAAGTCTTACGGCGGATTGGCATAGCCCACAGTGTTATGGACTCGCTCAGCGGGAGTATTTGGCGTTGTCGGTACCTGTGCAGGAGGACAAAGATCCGGATCTTCAAATCGCTTGTGATCCCTGTCTTACTCTATGGTTGTGAGACATGGACACTAAATAGTGACTTGAAGAGACGAATCGATGCCTTTGGTAATAAGTGTCTTCGCAGAATCATGGGGTATCGCTGGGATGATTACGTGTCAAATCAGCGATTGCACCGTGAGACTGAATCGAGGCCTATTACCTGCATAGTCCGTCAGCGCCAACTTCGGCTATATGGGCATGTGGCACGCTACCCTGAAACCGATCCTTCCCATCGGGTTGTATCTGTAAGAGACAATCCGGCGTGGAGGAGGCCAAGGGGGCACCCACAAGGCTCGTGGCTGGGGCAAGTTGATGTTTCTTGTCGAGAGCTGCTTGGTATGGGAAAGGAGCCTGCATGGGAACTCGCGCGTGGTGACCCTCTGGAGTGGCGTCGTAGGGTGGGCGAGGCGACGCGCCCCCCGGTGTATGCTCCCAATGATTGATTGATCATTGGAAGAAAGAAGAAAAAGAGGAGACTTGATAGCACTGTATGGAGCCATGTCAGGAATGGAGAGAAATGACAAAGAGGACATGTATGTACGGGACGTAGGAGCCACAAGAGGTCATACAAAGCTTAAGAAGACAAGGTGTTTGAAGGACATTAAGAAGTACAGTTTCCCCTATCAGTGCATTGATATGTGGAATAGCCTGGACAGTGAAATTATAGATGCCAAAAGTATTCATGTATTTGAAGATAAGATTGACCCATTGAGACAAGGAGACAGGACCCCACCAGTGTATCTCATTACCCGTATATCACAGCTAGGTTAAACACAGTCTTTAGAACCCCTACAAAAAAAAAACATCAACCCCCCCCCCCCCTTTCCACTCACTATCAATAACAGGGCAGTTGTTGAAGTACTTGGCATAGACATCAATCCCCCTTAACCCCACAACACCCCCCATCCACTCCCTCAACCACCCATTCAACCCCACAACCACCCTTTCAACCCTACATCAACCCGCCTTCACTCACTATCAATGACGGGGCAGTTGTTGAAGTACTTGGCGTAGAGGTTGACCCCCCTTAACCCCACAAAACCCCCCATCCACCCTCTCAACCCCACAACCACCCATTCAACCCTACACCAACACCCCTTTCAACCCCATCAACACCCCTTTTCAACCCCACACCAACTAGCCTCCTTTTAACTTCCATATTAATCCTTCCCTTGAAACCCCTACATCAGCAACCCATTTCAACCCCACAACCACCCCTTCAACCCCACACCCCCATCAACCCCCTTCACTCACTATCAATGACGGGGCAGTTGTTGAAGTACTTGGCGTAGAGGTTGACGTCCAGGGCGGCAGACATGAGGAGCAGCTTGAGGTGGCGGAACTTTGGCAGGCAATCCCGTAAGACTATGAGGAGGAAGTCTGTGAACCTGTCCCTCTCGTGCACCTCATCCACTAAAACTGTGAGGGAGAGAGGGGGTGTGAGGGGTTATAGAGGGAGTGTAAGGGTGTGTGAGGGTGTGTGAGGGAGTGTGTGAGGGTGTGTGTGAGGGAGAGTGAGAGGGAGTGTGTGAGGGAGAGAGGGAGTGTGTGAGAGTGTGTGAGGGAGAGAGGGAGTGTGTGAGGGTATGTGAGGGAGAGTGTGAGGGAGAGAGGGAGTGTGTGAGGGTATGTGAGGGACAGATAGTGTGAGGGAGAGAGGGAGTGTGTAGAAGTGAAGGAGAGGAGGTGCAGAGTAAGAGGCGATCTGATAGAAGTTGTTACCGTATTTTAAGACTTATAAGACGCACTTTTCCCCCTAAAAAATACCCTGAAAAATACACATGTGTCTTCCAATACGAATGTTGCAGAAGTTAGCTTTGGTAGCTATTCAATGCAGCCTCTCATATGATGTAACCTCAGTACTTACCTGTTACAAGTATTTAGAATACCATAAGACATTTAAATCAAATAATCTGTCCTCACGCTGTGGTTTATTTACTACGGTACTGGCGGGAGCCATTCCGCCTCGGCAGATTGGCGTCATCCATCGTCTGGTAGTTTTGATGCATCATTCGCACCAGGCTGTCACACGGATCACAAGCTCTTTTCAGTCCTGGAAATTATCGCACACAAGCTAAAAGTTGTACGATACGCCAAAGACCATGGGAACAGAGAAGCAGAGCGACACATTGGACCATTGCCTACCCAGAAACGTGGGAGAATTTACAACCGCCCACCGGTAGAAAATCTTCTTTTTTTCTTAGAAATTTCCTTCTAACATCAGCGTGCGTCTTCCAAAATGCAGCGTCTTATAAGCCGTACAATACGGTAAGTGGATAAAGGGATACAATAAAGGAGATGTAGGAAAAGTTCTCACGGTTAGTAAGCAGGGTAGAACAAGAAGTAACGGATTCAAACTGGTAAAACGTAAACTTTTTAAAGAAATAGGGAGAAACTGGTGCACAAATAGGGTGGTGAATGATTGGAATGGACTCAGTCGTCAGGTAGTTAGTGTGGAGTCAATGGCGAGTTTTAAAAGGAGGCTAGACAATTTCATGGATGGGGATGCAAGGTGGATGTAGGTAGTGTTAAGTAACAGGAACTACCACGTGTAGGTCTCGCGGCCTCTTGTAGCTTCCTTATTTTCTTATATGAGGGAATGTAGAGGGTGTAGAGAGGGAGTGAAGGTGTAGGTAGGATAGGTAGGAGTAGGGTGTCCCGTAGTGCACTGGTTAGCATGCTCCATTCACACCCAATAAATTTGATCCCCGGGCGGAGCGCAGAAAGACGGGCTGTTTCCTCAAGCCCCTGTCCACCCAGCAGTGAATGGGTACCGGGTGTTAGCCGGGGGTTTGTGACCCGCCTCCCGGGGTGGTGGCTTCCCCAACACTAAACACTAAGGAAGCACAATTGAATATGTAGCTATGGAGACGAGGCCATACAAGTGTAGCTCAGGCCCTGTAAAATACATCTAGGTGAATACAACTATATGATGAATACACATACTCATTATTCCCCCGACCACTCATGCCCCTCCCTCATTCTCCAATTACCCATTCCCCCCACCCCCTATCCCCCCAGCCCCCTATCACCCCAACCATCCCTCTCCCCCATTACCCATCACCCCCCATCCCCCCTCCTCACTGTGAACCCGTCAGGGTGGCAAGGTTGGTAGAGTCGTGAGCTCGCAATGTGTAGCGTCCCTGCGCATTTGGTCAGCGGTTCGAGTCCGCCTAGTTCGTGCTGGCGTGGTGGCGCTTTGTATAGTCAATAACCTTGTAGTTGGTACTTGCAAAGTGTCTAGATAGGATGAAAATCTTATCTTATCTCCTCACTGTGAGTCACGCTGGCTAGAGAGGAGTCGCCCCCCATCAACGTCCTCAGCAACACCCCATTGGTGCAGAACGTCAGGAGGGTTTGGGGGAGAGCCTGCGGAGAGAGAGAGAGAGAGAGAGAGAGAGAGAGAGAGAGAGAGAGAGAGAGAGAGAGAGAGAGAGAGAGAGAGAGAGAGAGAGAGAGAGAGAGAGTTTAGTGAATTTGATATTTTTTGATGAGTGTTATATTTCAATGAGCTTATTTAGATGTTCTTGATTTATTCTTTCCATGATTTCTTACTCGTTTTAGTTAGTAAGTTAGTTTCTTTTCACTCTCTTGAAATTGCTATCCACAAAAATCAACATCAATCCTCACTTAGTTATTATTTTTCTCAATGTTTTTTCAATGATTTCGTACACAGACACGCCCTCGGTTTTCAAACATAATTCGTTCCCAAAAGTTGTTCTAAAACCGAATTGTTCTAAAACTTAACCCCTTCACGCCCAGGTCTTTCCTTTGCCATAAAAAATTGTATGTTGTTACCCGTATAATTAAGAAAAGTCACTGAATATACCAAATTAGTTAGTGGACAAGGATACTAAACAGGTCATAGCTATAAAATATTGCTTATATTCACTAAAAATCGTTTAATGGTAACCCCTTCACACCCAGATCTTTCCTTTGCTATATCAAATCGTCTATTGTTAGCCATAAAATTACGAAAAAGTAACTTAATACACCAAATTAGCTAGTGGACAAGGATACTAAACAGGTCATAGCTATAAAATATTGCTTATAATCACAAAAATCGTCTTATGGTACCCAAAGTACAATGGAAATTACGTTCTGGGTCTCGAGGAGTTAAACACATTTTTCCATAAGAAACAATATAGAATGTATTAATCCGTTCCTGACCACCAAAATAAAGTCCTTTTTTTACCTTGTTAGCTGTATTTCATGCATAAAAAAGCCAATAAATGCAATGTAATACTGTATTATAAAAAATGTTATTATAAATTTTCTTTCATTCTAACTTTCTTTATTCTCTTACTGTCTTCTTTATAGGGACTGGCAACTATGCGGGCTTTGCGTTACCTCTTTTTGTGGTGCCCTTAGCCAGTCCTTTGTCATGTATAAAAAAATATAAAAAAATAAAAAATAATAAATAAAAAAAATAAAAAATTGTTCGCCAACCGAGTCACCGTACGGCAGCAGGTGTCATTTTGAGTTTGAAATTCTGTTCGTGAACCGATTTGTTCGAAAAGAGAGACGTACATTCGCAGCAGGTTTGACTATTCATATCGTTTTTATTGAGTTAATTCTGTTTATTTCTCTCTTTTTTTTTGCATTTTTAAAGATTTTTCCCGTTAGTTTAGTTTCAGTTCGTTCATTTTTTTCATCCTCTACAAAATAACTCTCCACACAAAACGAACTTGCTCTCGAGGCATATCTGGTACCCGACGGTGGTAAAATCTGCATATATAGTTACTAGAACCACCGACGGGTAAAATCTGCATATATAGTTACTAGAACCACCGATGGGTAAAATCTGCATATATAGTTACTAGAACCACCGATGGGTAAAATCTGCATATATAGTTACTAGAACCACCGATGGGTAAAATCTGCATATATAGTTACTAGAACCACCGACGGGTAAAATCTGCATATATAGTTACTAGAACCACCGACGGGTAAAATCTGCATATATAGTTACTAGAACCACCGACGGGTAAAATCTGCATATATAGTTACTAGAACCACGACGGGTAAAATCTGCATATATAGTTACTAGAACCACCGACGGGTAAAATCTGCATATATAGTTACTAGAACCACCGACGGGTAAAATCTGCATATATAGTTACTAGAACCACCGACGGGTAAAATCTGCATATATAGTTACTAGAACCACCGACGGGTAAAATCTGCATATATAGTTACTAGAAACCACCGACGGGTTAAAATCTGCATATATAGTTACTAGAACCACCGACGGGTAAAATCTGCATATATAGTTACTAGAACCACCGACGGGTAAAATCTGCATATATAGTTACTAGAACCACCGACGGGTAAAATCTGCATATATAGTTACTAGGCCCACCGACGGGTAAAATCTGCATATATAGTTACTAGAACCACCGACGGGTAAAATCTGCATATATAGTTACTAGGCCCACCGCCGGGTAAAATCTGCATATATAGTTACTAGAACCACCGACGGGTAAAATCTGCATATATAGTTACTAGGCCCACCGCCGGGTAAAATCTGCATATATAGTTTACTAGAACCACCGACGGGTTAAAATCTGCATATATATTACTAGAACCACCGCCGGGTAAAATCTGCATATATAGTTACTAGAACCACCGCCGGGTAAAATCTGCATATATAGTTACTAGAACCACCGACGGGTAAAATCTGCATATATAGTTACTAGAACCACCGACGGGTAAAATCTGCATATATAGTTACTAGAACCACCGATGGGTAAAATCTGCATATATAGTTACTAGGCCCACCGATGGGTAAAATCTGCATATATAGTTACTAGAACCACCGACGGGTAAAATCTGCATATATAGTTACTAGGCCCACCGACGGGTAAAATCTGCATATATAGTTACTAGAACCACCGACGGGTAAAATCTGCATATATAGTTACTAGGCCCACCGACGGGTAAAATCTGCATATATAGTTACTAGAACCACCGACGGGTAAAATCTGCATATATAGTTACTAGAACCACCGACGGGTAAAATCTGCATATATAGTTACTAGGCCCACCGACGGGTAAAATCTGCATATATAGTTACTAGAACCACCGACGGGTAAAATCTGCATATATAGTTACTAGAACCAACCGACGGGTAAAATCTGCATATATAGTTACTAGGCCCACCGACGGGTAAAATCTGCATATATAGTTACTAGAACCACCGACGGGTAAAATCTGCATATATAGTTACTAGAACCACAGACGGGTAAAATCTGCATATATAGTTACTAGGCCCACCGCCGGGTAAAATCTGCATATATAGTTACTAGGCCCACTGACGGGTAAAATCTGCATATATAGTTACTAGGCCCACCGACGGGTAAAATCTGCATATATAGTTACTAGAACCACCGACGGGTAAAATCTGCATATATAGTTACTAGGCCCACCGACGGGTAAAATCTGCATATATAGTTACTAGGCCCACCGACGGGTAAAATCTGCATATATAGTTACTAGAACCACCGACGGGTAAAATCTGCATATATAGTTACTAGAACCACCGACGGGTAAAATCTGCATATATAGTTACTAGAACCACCGACGGGTAAAATCTGCATATATAGTTACTAGAACCACCGACGG
>JACEEZ010006704.1:45000-69213 GCA_016584305.1 Chionoecetes opilio
ACACTGAGGTCACGCACTGAGAAACAAGGTCATAAGGTTAGCGGTAAGGTTAGGTTAGTCTGTTTTTTTTGTCTTTTTCTCATATTTTTTCCTTTCGTTTTTGTTTTTTCTTTGTCTTTTGTCTCATATTATTTATTACACATGTACTCAATTTTCTTGATTAGTTTAGTTTGCTTGCCCTTCATAATTACTTCATGCAATAAGAAATACTAATCATAAAACCCTCACAAAATGAATAAGAAAACCACTAACCCAAAAATATATATGTCAACAAAACAAAACACCCACCAATAAAAACAAGACTCACACTCCGGGTTCATGAGTCTGTCCCTCTCTGTGGCCGAGAGGAGGTCTTGGCGCTCCTTGTTGGTGACGGGGCAGCGGTGGAGCAGCGTCATGATGGTGGAGCGTGTCTGATCCGCCAGCACCACCTGCGCCTCCTTGCTCATGATGGTGGAGCCCTCCTTCTTGTACACTGTGAGGTAGCGCGACGACCCCTTGCTGTGGGGGGTGAGAGGCCCGGGATGGGTCATGACTGTATAACTATGGGTCTGCTCAAATATCTTCTACTTTTCAAATAGTGTGCCAGTGCAGGCCTGAAAGTTGCCAGCATTTTATTCACCATGGCAAGTAAATACATTACATGGCAGGTAAAAAAAAATTCTCACTTGCCAGTAGCACATGCAAAAACAATGTTTCTACCCGCCAGTAGCAAGTGCAAAAATAATGTTTCTACTTGTGAGTGTGTAGTGAGACAGCCCTTCACGAGGCAGCCTCACACCTCCCACGTGGCTCCAAGGCGCGCCACCCCAAATTGTACACTTTCAGGCCTGGAGCGCAGTGTATTAATGTGTGCCGTGCCTCCCACTACTCACCCTCGGCTCTTACTCTTGAATCCCATCTGTTGCGAGAGGAAGTGAATGTACTTCCTCTCCTCCGACGTAAGGGAGGACGGTAACTCCAACTCTGGGGGGGGGGAGAGAGAGAGAGAGAGAGAGAGAGAGAGAGAGAGAGAGAGAGAGAGAGAGAGAGAGAGAGAGAGAGTCATATCATTTAGTGCACATCCCAAATTCCAGTTAGAAAAAATGAGGAAGCTTTCTTTTTTTTTCAAGTATTTTGGCCCTCTTGGCAGTGACACCTGATAACAATGCTAATGATAACAATGATAATGATAATGATAATAATAACAATAATGATAACAATGCTAATGATAACAATGATAATGATAATGATAATGATAATAATAACAATAATGATAACAATGCTAATGATAACAATGATAAAACTGATAATGATAATGAAAATAAAAACAATAATAACAATAATGATAACAATGATAATAATAACAATGATAAAAATGATAATGATAATGATAATAATAACAATAATAACAATAATGATAATGATAACAATGATAGCCCACCTTTCTGGTCTTCATTCTGGGTCAGTTTCTTGAGGGCCAGAGCAATAGTAATCTTGACCTCCTCGCTGACCTGGGCCTCGTTAAACCGCCGGTTGGGCCTGCGTCGCCGGTTCATCCTGACCTCTGACCCGACCTGACCTCACCGGCCTGGTCACTTGCAGGTCAAAGGGGGGTGATCGTATCTGGTGGTGGGCGAGGTCAAATCATTAAGAAAACGGTAAATATTCTACAGTACAACTTCAAGAATACATCAGATTAGCTTTTTTTTACCTAAATAACGCAACAAAATCTAACCTAACCTAAAATAAACCTAGACATACCCTAAAATAAACCTAGACATAACCTAAAATAAACCTAGACATAACCTTAAATAAACCTAGACATAACCTAAAATAAGCCTAGACATAACCTAAATTTAACCTAGACATAACCTAAAATAAACCTAGACATAACCTAAAATAAACCTAGACATAATCTTAAATAAACCTAGACATAACCTAAAATAAGCCTAGACATAACCTAAATTTAACCTAGACATAACCTAAAATAAACCTAGACATAACCTAAAATAAACCTAGACATAACCTAAAATAAACCTAGACATAACCTAAAATAAACCTAGACATAACCTAAAATAAACCTAGACATAACCTAAAATAAACCTAGACATAACCTAAAATAAACCTAGACATAACCTAAAATAAACCTAGACATAACCTAAAATAAACCTAGACATACCCTAAAATAAACCTAGACATAACCTAAAATAAACCTAGACATAACCTAAAATAAACCTAGATATAACCTAAAATAAACCTAGACATACCCTAAAATAAACCTAGACATAACCTAAAATAAACCTAGACATACCCTAAAATAAACCTAGACATAACCTAAAATAAACCTAGATATAACCTAAAATAAACCTAGACATAACCTAAAATAAGCCTAGACATAACCTAAATTTAACCTAGACATAACCTAAAATAAACCTAGACATACCCTAAAATAAACCTAGACATAACCTAAAATAAACCTAGACATACCCTAAAATAAACCTAGACATAACCTAAAATAAACCTGGACATAACCTAAATTTAGGTAGTAAATTTCCAGATGACCACCGAACTTCCTTTGGTGGACGTTACTATTTTTTTCTGGTGAGTCTTGATGTGTTTTTAATGAATCTGCTAACCGTTTCTGTCGCTTTTTTTTTTTCTTTTTTTTCTTTTTTTTTTTAGGTAAAGGTTAGGTTTTTTTCCAGTTAGGTAAAGGTTAGGTTAGGTATAGGTTCGATTCGGTCAAAAAAAAAATGTAAAAAAAATTCATATTTGAAAAAAAAAAAAAAAAAAAAAAAAAAAATTGATCAGGGGACCCTTACATAGCCTTGAATATTGCACGGGAACCCGAAAATTGAAGTAAAAAGCAGAAGAAAATAAGAGAAATAAGATAAGTGAAGCCAGAAATACCCAGTGTTTACCTATTTATCGTGCATATATTGCCTTTGTCAATGGGTAATATCATGCAATACAGCCCCATACCCTTTCTTATCCCTTACATAGCTTCAATATTGCACGGGAAGCCGTAAATTGAGGTATAAATGTAGGAATAAGGATAAATTTCCAATATGGCCCCTGTGACGTCATCAAGAGCTGGATCAGAGCTCCTCTTGATCTTGACATCCAACTCGTGGCTACAACTATTCCCTTCATTAATCAAATATATCAATTAATTAATAAATCAACACGGATAAAGTAAAATAATGATAAATAGGACACATTAAGCCTAAAAAAACAATGAAATAACGAGGAATTAATGAAATATTGGGTATCAAAATATGCCCGAAAAAAACTCAAATTCACCTCAACACAGATCGACTTTTTACCGAAGGTTCTATAATTCGTGAAAAAATATGGGCAAATAGTATATGATGTGTGTATCTTATAAACAGTAACAGATCCTAGTTCAGTGTTGAAACCAAGAAGCAACACATGCTTTGTTTTCTCGATAATCTGACCCTTTAGACCACTGAGT
Organism: Chionoecetes opilio; assembly: GCA_016584305.1. NCBI lineage: Eukaryota > Metazoa > Arthropoda > Malacostraca > Decapoda > Majidae > Chionoecetes > Chionoecetes opilio. The sequence goes on from JACEEZ010006704.1 coordinate 48,458, forward strand.
CAGATGTATTCCTTCACTAAAAACGCGAGAAACAAGTCACATAGGCACACACAAACACACTGCGCCTGTAGGCATAGCTAATCACACACAAATAAACTCACAGCTCAAATACAAGGAGGAACAAGATTGACGTTATATTATAAACAGAAACCCCCTCAGACAAAAAAACAAAATACATCCACCAAGCTCGCGATTACTATATAAAACGATGCGGAAATATTGAAATATATTAAAACACACAAAATCGCACTATATTTAGTGTAAAAAAAGAATTATCAACAAAATATCGCTAAAATCTACGGTGTTACTATAACTGATGGTGTCATATTTCTTTAACGTAGGCCTTAAACTCACTTTTTAATGGAGTCATAAAAAAAGCTGTGTTTTTCAACAAGGCTATGCAATCCTATATCAGTGCACGAATAAAAGTGATTATTCGTTTTAAATACGTATCGGCAACTCGTAACTTTGCGACGAGCCAAGGGCCAATCAGGGTCCTCGCTACATTGACAGCCAATCAGCGTTCAGGAACTGGGCCGTCATGTTTGTTGTTTACCCAAGATATATACTTATTTAATGGGAAATATGGTGAGATTTACCCTTAAATACCTTATTTATGGCATATTAGTAATATTTAAGTATTTTTTCCGTATGCGCATAAAATAAGGCACACCTAGAAATAAGTGGGTACAGTTGATTCGGGCCACCAGTTGAATCAGGCCGCCTATATTAAATGCATACCAAGCATGCATTTATGCATAACCTTATAGGTTTTAATGAAACCTAATCTAACCTTAACCACAAAGTATACCTAACCTAACCTAACCTAACCTTAACCACAAAGTATACCTAACCTAACCTTAACCAAAGTATACCTAACCTAACCTAACCTTAACCACAAAGTATACCTAACCTAACCTAACCTTAACCACAAAGTATACCTAACCTAACCTAACCTTAACCACAAAGTATACCGGTAATTATGGAGGATAGTTTCACGTTCGTTTTCAGAGACACCAACTACTTTTTCTTGACCTACAATAGGTGCTTGTTCTAATGGTGCTATTTTTTTTTTGCGCAAACAAAACAAAAAAAAAAAAAATGAAAAAAAATTGAAACCTAACCTAACCTTATGTTTTAACCTAACCTAACCTAACCTAACCTAACCTAACCTAACCTTACAGGTTTTAAAGAAAACTAACCTAACCTTAACCACAAAATATTATTTATTTATTTATTTATATATTTTTTTTTTATTGAGCGCAAGTAGAGTAGTAGTGTACAGTATACTGAGCCAAAAAAAAATTGAATTCGTGAGTAGTAAGGTCTGCAGCGTACGTGAAACTCTCCTCCATATTAACCCCTGTTTCAACTGGCGGCCCGAATCAACGGTACCCAAAATAAGTCACACATTACTTATTTTATGCGTATACGAAAAAAATATGTATATTTCTGCTACACTACCGTAGATAACACTATAGTCGCCAGTCACTTGCAACTGCACTAATTTCGCCAGGCACAATATATTACGAATTTTGTCATCACTACAGCCTTGTATGTGCCACTGAAGAGGAATGCACAGTAGTTTTTTTATTATGTACATCACACTACATGTCTTCAGTGGCACATAGATGTCTGTAGTGATGTTAAAATTCGTAATATATTGTGCCTGGCGACATTAGTGCAGTGGCAAGTGACTGGCGACTATAGTGTTATCTACGGTAACCTAACCTAACCTAAATTTAACCTAACCAAACCTATCTCTCCACATATGCACACTCTACCTACGCACCTCGACTGTCCCGTCACCTCAACACTGTTTTAGGCACGCAGCAACACGCACAACACACACCACCACACACTAACAGCAGAACAAGGTACCTAGAGTTGCCGCACGAGTACCTGCGTGCATAACGGTGTGCCTGTTCCGTGTAGCTTAGAAAATAGTCAGTTTGTTGCACTATTTCTTACCTTGTTTTGGGCCTCTTGTTGCTGTCTGTCTGACTGTCTGAGTGCGCAAAGGCTTGTTATCTCGACATTATGATTCCTATATTGTATTATCATGACTTTATTTATTATTTCTGTATACACAAAAATATATGAATAAGGTTTGATTCATAATTGTAGCTTATAATTAGGTTATAGGTGTCTTGCACGTGACGTCACAGCCCTTGTTGTGGCTGCAACAGACGCGTCTTCAAACCAAAATGCCGCCGTCTTCAAGCCAAATGCCGCCCGTCGGAGCGAGCTGGAGGACCAACAAACTCCACTTGCCGCCCGTGTTTGCCAGCTTATGGTAATTTTCCCCTACCAAATATATGTTTATCAGTATAAAAGATATACTGTTGTCTTCGAAAATGTTTGTTCTATAATAGGCCTCTTCCATTTGTGCCCAAGTTGCATGAACCAGTTCTTTCAGTTCAGGGTTGGGTTCTGGGTTCAGGGTTGGGTTCACGTGTCACAAATGGAACGCAAAAACCCCATTTTTTGTTTACAAACATACTCAGCTGGCGAGGCAATTTAAGAGAGAGAGAGAGAGAGAGAGAGCTACCGAGAGATAACAAGAGATAACGAGAGAACGAGAGATAACAAGAGATAACGAGATAACGAGAGATAACTCAGCTAGCTGCTATGTGAAGGGATCATATCAAGTTTAAGATCGCGGGACCGCATGGCCTCCACCAGCCATGTATTCCTCTTTTATGTCGTCTGACATCCTCTCCGACTCGTGCATGCGGAAAACCCTTCACAATAAGAGAAATAGGACCCAAGGCGACCATTGTTTGTTATGAACTGAAAACTCTACCCAAGCTACCCACCTCTCAATGTGAGTAGAGAAAGTTCACGGGTTTTGCCGAGTCACTACGCGCTTTGCCTCGGACCCAGGTTTTCGTGCGCAAATGGAACGCCTGAATTCTTGGGTTCCGTGAACTGGTTCTTGAAATGTCGCAAATGGAAGAGGCCTTTATCTATGTTTTTTTTGTTTTGTTATCGCGACATTGATTCCTTTATTCTATTTTCATGACTATTTATTATTTCTGAATAAAAAAAAAAATATAAATAAGGTTTGATTCATAATTGTATCTTATAATTAGGCTAACTTTATGCATTTATCTATGAATATTAAGTTCATGCATATTTCTTGAGTCTCATAATGGCATTTATTTAGTGTGTTTTACGTTTTTATTTGATAATATTATAGAACAAACATTTCCGAAGACAACAGTATACCTTTTATACTGCTAAACATATATTTATTAGGGAAAAATTACCATAAGTTGGCAAACACGGGCGGCAAGTGGAGTTTGTTGGTCCTCCAGCTCGCTCCGACGGGCGGCATTTGGCTTGAAGACGCTAGATCGTGACGTCAGTGCAAGACAGCTATAATAAACAAGAACAGTGAGCTCGATTTGCCATCTGGTGGCCGTCTGGGAACTACCCGCGCAGCTGGAATGTAGGGACTCGGCGTGTCGGGCTCGACTTATTTTCTATTATTCCCTACCAAACCAGCTACAATTAAGTGTTGTCATGGTCAACATAGGCTTATGCAAAATGGAAATATACGAGTTTTACATTATTCATGGCGTTATAATGAGGATTGTTGGCAAAATAGAAGCATTCGATCACAGGTGTCCTACAACATTCTACTAAATACTGTAAAGGAATGCTTCAAGGCGGGTGCATGGGTTAATATTACCTTCTCTTTGCATACATGGAGGTAATATTAACCCATGCATCCGCCTTGAAGCATTCCTTTGCAGTATTTAGTAGAATGTTGTAGGACACCTGTGATCGAATGCTTCTATTTTGCCAACAATCCTCACTATAACGCCATGAATAATGTAAAACTCGTATATTTCCATTTTGCATAAGCCTATGTTGACCATGACAACACTTAATTGTAGCTGGTTTGGTAGGGAATAATAGAAAATAAGTCGAGCCCGACACCCCGAGACCCTACATTCCAGCTGCGCGGGTAGTTCCCAGACGGCCACCAGATGGCAAATCGAGCTCACTGTTCTTGTTTATTCGAGCCCGTATGATTCAAACTTCGGATAATTCGACCCGTTTCAGGCCAAGTTCAAAATTTTCAACAACTTTCCAACTTTCCATAATCAGAACTGAAGCTCGAAATTTCTGTTTCCTGCAGCATCTTCCATCTCCTCTGTGCCATCCACTTCGTCAGCCAGCCTCCACATCGCCTCCACCACATTAACCACCTCAAGCACTGAACACCTTACCTTACAATAATCTCCTGCGTGACACCTGCCAGGACTCCTTTCAGTAGCGGTCAAAAAATAACTTTCAGTGGAAGACATAAATGCCATTCTAGATACCGGTCATCAATAGGAACACAAAAAAATAAACAGATAATTCAAATAGACATATGGACTTTTGTTTGCAAAGTTTACTAAAACAAAATTAGAACTATATATTTTCAGAAGTCACTGGATCACACCAAACTGCACATCACACCCACCCACACAACAACCCATATCACTGCCAGCCACACCACATAACCACATCACTACCAGCCACACCACATAACCACATCACTGCCAGCCACACCACACAACCACATCACTGCCAGCCACACCACATAACCACATCACTACCAGCCACACCACATAACCACATCACTGCACCACCACCATACACTCCCAGCCACACACATAACCACATCACTGCCAGCCACACCACATAACCACATCACTCCAGCCAACCACATAACCACACACTCCCACCACACCACACAACACATCACTCCAGCCACACCACATAACATCACTCCAGCCACACCACACTAACCACATCACGCCAGCCACACCACATAACCACATCACTCCCAGCCACACCACATAACCACATCACTGCTTTCCGGAAAGCCGGGGAAAGCCTTGGGAGGGGGACCAAAAAAAACTCCACTTCCCCGCCCGTTTTTCCCAGCTTATGGAAATTTTCCCCTACCAAATTTTTATGTTTATCAGTATAAAAGATAACTGTTGTCTTCGAAAATGTTGTTCATAAAGGCCTTTTCCATTTGTGCCCAAGGGCAATAAAACCGGGTTTTTTTTTCATTTCAGGGGTTGGGTTCTGGGTTCGGGGTTTGGGGTTAAACGTGTCAAAAAGGGAACGAAAAACCCCCATTTTTTGTTTAAAAAAAAATACTCAGCTGGCGGGGGAAATTTAAAGAGAGAGAGAGAGAGGGAGGGGGACCAAACCGAGAGTAACAAGAGATAACGGGGAAAAACGAGAGATAACAAAGATAACGAGATAACGGAGAAATCAGTGGGCCCCTTGGGTAAAGGGGGATCATATAAATTTTAAGACGCGGGACCGCAGGGCCCCTCCCCCAGCCATGTTTTTCCCTTTTGTCGTCTGAATCCTCCCCCGACTCGGGGCATGGGGGGAAAACCCCTTTCCCACAAAAAAGAAAAATTTAGGCCCCAAAAGGGCACCTTTTTTTGGTTTTTTTGAACTAAAAAAATTTCTACCCAAGCTACCCCCCCCCCCAATGGAGTAGAAAAAAAGTTCAGGGTTTTTTTGCCGGTAAACAAACGCGTTTGCCTCGGACCCAGGTTTTCTTTGCGCAAATGGAACGCCTGAATTTTGGGGTTTCCCGGGAAAATGGTTCTTGAAATGTCGAAAATGGAAGGGGCCTTTAAACCCTATTTTTTTTTTTGTTTTGTTATCGCGCCCATTGTTTCCCTTTTATTCTATTTTTCGGACTTTTTAAATTTTTTCTGAATAAAAAAAAATATTTTAAAAAAAAGGGTTTTTGTTTTCAAAATTTGTATTTTAAAATTTAGGCAACTTTATGCATTTATCTATGAATTTTAAAAGTTCTTTGCATATTTCTTGAGTCTCAAAAATGGCATTTTTTTTAGTGTTTTTTATTTTTATTTGAAATATTATAGAACAAAAAATTTCCAAAGGGACAACAGAAACCTTTTTTTACTCCCTAAACATATATTATTGGGGAAAAAAAATTACCATAAGTTGGAAAAAACCACGGGGGCCCAAGTGGAGTTTGTTGGTCCTCCAGCTCGCCTCCGACGGGGGGGCTTTTGGGCCCTTGAAGACGCTAGATCGGGGACTTTTCGTGAAAAGACAGCTATAAAAAACAAGAACAGTGAGCTCGATTTCCCAAACTGGGGGCCCGTCTGGGAAAATTTCCCCCCCCCGCGCTGGAATGTAGTGTCTCGGGGTGTGGGGCTCGACTTTTTTTCTTTTTTCCCCTCCCCAAAAACCAGTACAATTAAGTGTTGTGGGGGTTTAACATGGGTTATGCAAAAGGAAATATACGAGTTTTAATTTTTTCATGGCGTTGTAATGAGGATTGTTGACAAAATAGAAGCATTCGATCACAGGGCCAAAAATTCTAAAAATATCCCAAAGGGGAATGTTAAAGGGCGGGTGCAGGGGTTAATTTACCCCCAGTATGCAAAGAGAAGGATTATTAACCCATGCACCCCCCTTTGAGCTTTCCCTTTCCCGATTTAGTAGAATGTTGTGGGGACACCTGTGTTTGAATGCTTCTATTTTCCCAACAATCCCACTATAACCCCATGAATAATGTAAAACTCGTATATTTTTTTTTGCATAAGCCTATTTTGGGCCCATGACAAAAAATTAATTGTAGCTGGGTTTGGTGGGGAAAGGATAAAAAAATTAAGTCGACCCCGGGACCCCCCGAGCCCCCTACTTTCCAAGCTGCGCGGGATTTCCCAGAGGGCCCACCAGAGGGAAAAAATCGAGCTCACTGTTTGTTTATTCGAGCCCGTATGATTAAAAAACTTCGGATAATTCGCCCCTTTTCAGGCCAATTTAAAATTTTCAACAACTTTCCAATTTTCCATAATCAGAACTGAATTTCAAATTTTTCTTTTTCCGCGATCTTCCATCCCTCTGTGCCACCACTTCGTAAGCCAGCCCCACATCGCCTCCCCCAAAAATTAACCACCTCAAGCACTAAAACACCTTACCTTAAAAATTAATCTTGCGTGACACCTGCCGGGAAATCCCCCCCCCCCGAGCGGTCAAAAAATAAACTTTCAGGGAAAAACATAAATGCCATTCTAGATCCCGGGGTATCAATAGGAACACAAAAAAAAAAACAAAAATTTTCAAATAAAACATAGGGAAACTTTTGTTTGAAAAATTTTTTACTAAAAAAAAATTTAAAGAACATATATTTTCAGAAGTCACTGGATCACCCCAAACTGAAATCACACCCACCCACCAAAAACCCCAATATCACTGCCACCCAACCACAAACCCAACACACTCCCCAGCCACACCAAAAACCCCAAAATTAAATCCCCCAAAACCCAAACCACACAACCACACACTGCCAGCCACACCAAAAAACCCCACATCACTCCCGACACCCCACAAAAACCCACACCCACTGCCAACCACACCACCCAAAACACCCCCGCCAAAACCACATAACCAATCACTGCCAGCCAAAACCACAAAACCCACATCACTCCCAGCCACACCACAAAAACCACATCATTTCCCCAGCCAACCACAACCCAATCATTCCCAGCCACCCCAACAAAAACCCCCCATATACCAGCCCCCAACCACATAACAACTTTCATGCCGGGAAACACCACATAACCAAATCACTCCCCGCCACCACTTTAACCACATCACTCCCACCCCCACACCACAAAACCACATCACTGCCAGCCACACCACATAACACATCACCCCCACCCCACACCAAAACCCCCCCACATCACTGCCACCAAACCACATAACCACATCCCCTTCCAGCCACCCCACACAACCACTTTCCACTCCCGGGCACACCAAATAACCCATCATTTCACCCCACACCACAAAAACCCCATCACCCCCAAACCCAACACCATAAAAAACCACTTTCACTCCCACCCAACCAAAAAACCCCACTTTCACTCCCAGTTTACCCCACATCACTGCCAGCCACACCACAAAACCCAATTTCACCCCCAGCTACACCACTAACCAATCACTCCCAGACACCACAAAACCCAAACATCACCCCCAAAGCCACCCCCACAAAACCCACATCCCCCCAGCCACCCCAACAAAACCCACATCATCCCAGCCACACCACATAACCAAAACCCGCCAGCCACACCACATAACCACATCACTGCCACCCCACCCCAAACAAAAACCACTCAAAAACAACACCCAAACCACCCACACCTAGACACACAAAAAACCCAATCACACTCAGTCAGTTTTATAGTGTAGAAAAAATAGATATTTGAAAAAAAGAAGTGAGAAAAAAATTTAAAAAAAGATAGATAAAAAGATAGTGAAAAAAAAGATGGGGAGAAAAAAAGATAGTGATAAAAGATAGAAAAAAAGTTTGTGTTTAAAAAAAGTTTAGGAGTTTAAAAAAGATGTGAGAAAAAAAAGGGATAGTGTAGAAAATAGATAGAAAAAAAAGATAGAAAAAAAAAGAAAAAGTGAAAAAAAAGATAGTGAAAAAAAAAGATAGAAAAAAAAGATAGTGAGATAAAAAGATAGTGTTTAAAAAAGATAGGAGAAAAAAAAGATAGTGATAAAAAGATAGAAAAAAAGATATTTGAAAAAAAAGATAGTGAGTTTAAAAAGATAGTAAAGAAAAAAAGATAGTGAGATAAAAATATATGTAGATAAATAGGATAAAAAGATAGTGAGAAAAAAAAGATAAGTGAGATAAAAAGTTTAGGAGTAAAAAGTAGTGAGAAAAAAAAGATATTTAAAAAAAAGATAGTGAGAAAAAAAAGGGGTGGGGAAAAAAAAGATAGTGATAAAAAGATATTTGATAAAAAGAAGTGAGATAAAAGAAGGATAAAAAGATAGAGTAAAAAGATAGTGTAGAATAAATTTGAAAAAAAAAGATAGTGTTTAAAAAGATAGTGAGATAAAAGTGAAAAAAAAAATAGTGAGATGAATTTAGATAAAAAAGTAGGAGAAAAAAAGATAGTGAGATAAAAAGATAGTGTAGATAAATAGTGTTTAAAAAGATAGTGAGATAAAAATTTATATAAAAAGATATGAGAAAAAGGGTGATAAAAAGATAGGGAAAAAAAAGATAGTGAAAAAAAAGATAGTGAAAAAAAAAGATAGTGAGATGGGTGATAAAAAGATAGATAAAAAGATAGAAAAAAAGGGATAGAAAAAAAGATAGTGAGTTTAAAAAGATAGTGTGATAAAAAGATAGATAAAAAGATAGTGTAGAAAAAATAGATAGTAAAAAAAGATGGTGAGAAAAAAAAGAGGAGATAAAAAGATAGATAAAAAGATAGTGATAAAAAGATAGATAAAAAGATAGTGTAGATAAATAGATAGTGATAAAAAGATAGATAAAAAGATAGTGAGATAAAAAGATAGAGATAAAAAGATAGTGATAAAAAGATAGAGATAAAGTGATAAAAAGATAGTGAGGTAAAAAGATAGTGAGATAAAAAGATAGTGATAAAAAGATAGAGATAAAGAGTGATAAAAAGATAGTGAGATAAAAAGAGTGATAAAAAGATAAGAGATAAAGAGTGATAAAAAGAGTGAGATAAAAAGATAGTGAGATAAAAAGTGATAAAGATAGATAAAAAGATAGTGAGATAAAAAGTGATAAAGATAGATAAAAAGATGGTAAGATAAAAAGATAGAGATAAAAAGATGGTGAGATAAAAAGATAGTGAGATAAAACGATAGTGAGATAAAAATAGATATAAAAAGATAGTGAGATAAAAATAGATATAAAAAGATAGTGAGATAAAAATATTGATATAAAAAGATAGATAAAAAATAGATAAAGATAGTGATAAAAATAGATAAAAAGATAAGTGATAAAAAATAGATAAAAAGATGGTGATAAAAAGATAGTGCGATAGATAAAGATAGTGAAATAAAAAGATAGTGAGATAAAAAGATAGTGAGATTAAAAGATAGTGAGATAAAGAGATGAAAAGATAGTGATAGATAAAAAGATAGTGAGATAAAAGGATAGAGATAAATACAAAAATAGTGAAATTTTAGTGGGGGAAAATTTAAAAAGGGATAGTAAAAATTAAAAAGAAATTATTGGATCTTGGTCTCCACAAACCCCTCCCCACAAAATGTTATTTTCCCCACTTCCTATATTTTTATGGGAAGATTCATTGTTTTTCTGGCGGGGGAAATCCAACCACTGACATATAGTTGTTTGTCTGTATTCTATTTTATTTCTTTATGTTAGGTCTTTTTAAATACAGGGTCTTTTTTCCTTGCAAAAACATTTAAACCCCGCATAACGGAAAATTTTTGGGGGAGGGGTGATCGATATATGCGAAAAAGCCGTTATATCCGAAAAAAAGTAGAAGGGGCAGCTAAATTTGAAGGAATGGTTTTTCTTGCTTCTATAAGGGTAGGGTAAGGTAGGATGGGGTAAGGTGGGTAGGGTAAAGGTCTTGAAGGTGGGCGGGATGGGCATTTCACACGGGGAAAGGGAGGGAAACGCGAGTGAGAGCTACGGCGGGGGGAAAAAAAACACAGGGGTAAGCAGTAGTTACATATTTTCCCTTATGTGGTCTTTTTAAAAAATCTGCCTAAAAATTTTTCTCTCTTCTTTTACTTTCTTGATTTTTAAATTATTAAAAAGAAATAAAAAAATACATATAAAAAAACTTGTGTGGAAAAAAATTTTAAAAAAACCAAGAATCTTTAATTAAGGGAAAAAATTTTTTTATTAATTTTCATTATAATATTTACTTTCTGGAGGAAGAATAATAATGATGTTTAATACTGTTTTTATTTTCCAATTTCTGTTCTTTGCTGAGCTGTTGAACCTATTATCACCTCCCCTCTCTCTTCCCCCCCTTTTTTTTTTTTTTCCCTCTGAAATCTGTGAAATAAAACTTTAACCCCACAATTTTCATGAAGTGGCTTTTTTGGATATCTTAACACCTCCAAGTGGCGTTGTATAGCCTGGCAACCCCCTCCCCCTTCACCACAACCCAAAAACCCACACACGGGCCACTCCCTCCTCAAAGGTGTGTCTGGTTTATGCCTGGAACACGAATCTTGGTAGGAAAACATTTTGCCGAAAATATCACACTCGTATTTCCCTTTCCACCAGTGTGGGTGAGGATATGTTTTGGTTAAGATGCTCTTGTGGTTTAAATGTTTTCCCACACTCCGGGACACTCAAAGTTTCTCTCCCCAGTGTGGGGGAGCATGTGTGTTTTAAGGGACTACTTTTGGGTAAATTTTTTCCTACACTCCGGACACTCAAAGTTTCTCTCACCAGGTGGGTGAGCGGTGTATTTTAAAGATTCCCTCTTGCGGGTTAAATGTTTTCCTACACTCCTGACCCCAAAAATTTTCCCTCTCACCAGGGGGGTGACCCTTGTGTGTTTTAAAAGACTGCTCTTGCGGAAAAATTTGTTTTCCACACTCCTGAAAATCAAATTTTCTCTCCCCAGTGTGGGAGCATGGGGGTTTTAAGATGGCTCTTGTTGGATAAATTTTTTTCCCACACCCCTTTGACACTCAAAGCTCTCTCCCCAAGTGTGGGTGACAATGGTGTTTTAAAATTTTGTTTCTTCTGGGTAAATGTTTTCCCACACTCCTGGCACTAAAATTTTTCTTCCCCAGTGGGGGGAAAGCATGTGTGTGTTAAGACTGCTTTCGGGGTTTAAATTTTTTCCCCCAACACTCCTGGAAATCAAAATTTTCTCCACCAGTGGGGGTGAGCATGGGTTTTGTTAAGATTGCTTTCTGGGAAAAATGTTTTCCCCCCAATCCTGGCACTAAAATTTTTCTCTCACCAGTGTGGGGGAGCATGTTTTTGTTAAGGACGCTCTTTTGAGTAAATTTTTTCCTAAAACCTGGACACCCCCAAAGATCTTCTCACCAGTGGGGTTGAGATGTGTTTTTTAAGAGGGCCCCTTTTCGGGGTAAATTTTTTCCCTAAAATTCTGACACTCAAAGATTCTCCCCGCAGGGGGGGTGAGCAGGGTTGGTTTTAAGAGTCTTCTTTGGGGTAAATGTTTTCCCACCCCCAAAACACTCAAAGTTCCCACCCCAGTGGGGTTTTGCCCCTGTGCCTCCTAAGGGGCCCCTTACGATGTACATTTTGCCACAGTGGTCACACCCTAAAGCCCGGCCCTTGGTGTAGGGTGGGAGGGGGTGCAGTAAGGGCCCTTTCTTGCGGGAGCACATTTTCCCACATTTGGTCAAAAGTGTAGGTGTCACGCCCCCCATTGCACACAAATTTCCCCAAACCACCCCAGTGGTGGGAGGCGTCAGCGGGCCTCCCGGGAAACCCCGGGGAGGGCCCCGGGATGAACCAAGCGTTCCCAATAAAAGGGAAGCCGGGGGGGGAGTCCTGGCGTGGGCGCCGACCTGGACTTTCACCCAGCACCGAACTTTTGGTACCGTCAGCACCCCCAAGGGGCAAGTGTTCCCTTTGAAGGGTGCTTCTGCTTAAAACCCTCCAGTAACACCCAGCCAGTGTTTGCAGCCAAGGGGGTAAGGGCCAAGCACAGGACCCTAAACGCCACCCCCTCTACATGGTGGAGGGGGGGGAGTGGAGTCTAGTGACCTTCAATGCAGGAATGTAGCTAAGCCTTGCCCCAAACAGGGCACAACCAAAACACTGGGTAAACAAAAAAATATGTTTTTAAAAACGTCCAGGGTTTTTCCCGCTGAATTTGGGCAATTTTTATGTCTGAGTTTCCCAAAATGGGCCCCTTTGGGTTTTTTCAATCAGGTCAGGTTTTTTTTCTACAGGGAAATTTAAAAAAAAAACGATTTTCGTAAAAAAAAAAAAATTTTGCGGATCATCAGCTGAGAAACCCCTGATGATTTTTTTTCCCTTTTATCAAGAAAAAAAGTCAGCGAAACCAAAATTTATTCCGTTTTTATTTAGTCAAACAAATTTGATAAGCATAATTATCATAAAAATTTTGATAAGAATGAGCGTTTTCGTGACAAAAAAAAGTTAGGGGTTTACGGGATAAAACGGGTTTTTTGGGTTTCCCCCCTTTTGAGCAGTGCGGGTTTTCTCTCTTTAGCGACCAGCAGTAGTCCGCCATCGGGCTGCGTCCCAAACCCCCCTGGTACCTCTCCTCCCTTTTGGGGGCATGTCCTGAGGAAACCCTTTTTCCCTGCTCGCGCTCATCGCCCAAGGTTTTCAGGAAAAATTCCCCCAGTGTGAGGAAAAAGAAGTGCATCTTAATACTCATCAAAAACCCGATTTTTTGGGAAAGGGCCCCATCATGTGCTGACGAGTCTGCGGGTTTGCTGCCTTTGTGTTCCCCCGGAAGTTGTTCAACCCCCTGCCCCCAAAAAAAGATTTTAAGCGGGGCACTCTAGCGGGGGTTCATGAGTTTTTGGGAAATCTGTGTCCTTTTTGAGCTTTCCGGGATCTGTGGGCCATCGAAAAAGCCGGCCCTTCCCGCTTTTCAAGGTAAGTCCAGGAAAGGCCGGCCCCAGGTAGTTTAACACCCCCCATCCCCTTTTCCCCGAGCGCGCGTGAAATGTTTCAAATTAAAAAAAAAAAAAAAACCCAAACTTCAAGGGGTAGCGGTGGGGGGCAATTCTTCTCCCGGTCAAAAGGGGTTCGTTATGTGTTTCTCGCCCAGGGACTAACTGCTCTCGCGCCCGGCCCCCTCTTTCTTACTAGTGCTGGGGTCTGTCTCGGGCTGTCCCCCCATGCATAAAAAAACATGGGTACTTCGTGAAAACCCCGGGCTGCCGACCCGTAGAAAAGTTCCCCCATCTTTAAGTCGACGCAGGGTGAACCATTTGGGGCGCCCCTATTGGATTTTGGCGAGCACGTAATTTCATTTCTTCATATTTCTCTTTGAGAGTTGTGGAGTGCGCAAGGGGATTGAGGCGAAAAATGGGCCCAAAAAGATTTTGATAAAAATAGATTTGATTAAAAGAACTTTCCAAGTAGATTTTTTTCTTGACTGGGAGGCCAAAAAGCCGGAGGAAATCTTCGACAAGCTGAGATCCCCAACCCGGGTCATTAAGCTCACATTGTGAAAAGGGGGTGCGGAATATCTTTTGCTTTTATACTCTTCTTCTGTATATCCTCGTCGTCGGGACTGGTGGGGGCGTCGGCGCTGTCGGGGAAATTGTGAACGCTGGTACAGGGAATTTTTTTCGCATGAGCCAGTGGGGCGGGGGGAGATGGAAGGTTCCCCCGGGGACGGGGGGCTGTGCCCCATTCTTCCGGTTTATGCCCCTTAAATATTGATGGGCAAAGTAACAATCCGGGTGCAAAGGTTCCCAACCGGCCCCTCCCAAAAACCCTGGAATCCCAAAAATCAGTGAAATTTTCGCGCCCCTTCCTCCCCCCGCCGGAGGTATTCCACGGGACGTCTTGCACACCGTGTCCCGGGGCCCAGGGGTTTTCTTGGTCACCCAGCTTGACCTTTTTAAAATAAGGGCCCCCCCCAGGCGCCTTCCAAAAAAATCCTGTGATGTTCTTCCTGTCCCCCGGGCAGCGTGTAAATTTTCCGCAGATGTAGCAGAAAACGTCAGGATTTTTCCTGCATGACCGTCGGCCGAAGCCATCAAAAATAAACTGAAAAAAAAAGAAAGATGCAGCTGAGTGCAGACAAGGGAAAATTTTGGGAATTTTGAATTTTGAAATTTTGAATGGGGTAATGGGCGACAGGTATTGATTTGATTGGCAATTGTGGGAAATTTCCCTTTTTTTCGGGCTGTGCTTTTAATTTGATATATTTTTCAAGAAAAAATATGATTTTTCCCAAAAACCCCGGGTTTTTAGCATATTATTTCGAAAGGGAGGCCCATGGCGTAAACTCAAAAAATTGACCGGGTGGCAAAATCAATGAATTCGGACTCCCGAACACCTAAATTAGGGCTAATCAACTGAGAAAAAACCCCCGACGATTTTTTGGGTGTTACCCCGTTTTCCAAAGGGTTAATGGGGGAGATAAGGGGGAAAAGGGGGAAGAGAGGGGGGGCTCTCTCTCTCTCGCTCAATAAACAGGCAAGGACAGAATATGAAAAAGAATAATCTTCTATTTCCAAATTTAAATTTTCTCAGGAATGTGTACATACGTGGGGTAAGTGAAAACAAAAAAATATACAGTAAATACTTTCCCTTAAAACAATACAACACATAAAGAAAGAGAGGGGGGGGGAGAGGAAAGGGCCCAAACCCTGCCCCTGGGGTACAGACAATGGGCCCCTCCCTCCAGGCCCCCCCCGGGCCAAAGGTCATTTGCCAAAAGGGCCTCAAAGTTTTCACTTAAAAAAAAAAAACTAAAATAATAAACCCCTTTTACGTCCCATTTCATTCATTTTTTTGTCCTGCGGGAAACCCCTTTTCACCCAAATGTCACGGGCGGGAAAAAAAATTTTTTCCTTCCCCGCGTTAGAAAAAATAAAAAATACAAAGGGATCGAGTTCCCAAATTTTGTTTTGTTTTAAAACAAGACATTTCCCATATCATACAATGGGTTTAAAAAAAAACGCTAGCGTGAAAATAACTTTTAAAAAACCCCGAGTTAGAAATGAAAAAAAAAAAAAAAAAAAACCCTTTTTTGGCCCCCAAAAAAAAAGATGCCAAAAAAACAAAAAAAATTTTCATAGAAGATTTTTCTAAAAATTTCCCTGACATAGCTGAAAAATTTCCCTTTTCCCAAAGAAGTATAAAATATAGTAATTCGCTTTAAAAAAAAAAAGCCATACAACGAAGTGAAAAAAAGGGGTAAAATTGTTTTTTTTAATAAATATAAAGGGGGGGTCCCGAAGATACGAGCAGTTAGGGTTCCGCCGTCATACCGTAAAGCAAATCCGATAACGAAACCCCAAAAATAAAGGGAAAATATAGGTTTGGGTTTTTTTTACCCCATCAATAAAAAAAAAAATAAAAAAATAAAAAGTTTTTTAACCCTTTTTAAAAAAAAACTTAGCAAACACACAGCGTTTTATTACCCACACTTTACTTAAACCCATTTTGTAGGGAAAAAGGGGATTTTTGAAAGAGAAAAAGCACAAAATAAAATAATGCACCCTTTAATTAAGCAAAAAAAAATGTAACAAAACAAAAAAGAAGTTGGAATGTAGGGGGCGCCGGTAAAACAGAGGGAAAGGGAGTGTAGCGGTCCCAAGGTTTGAAATGAAACCTGCTAATTAGAAAAGAACTGAAACTCGGGGAAATGCCAGGGGGCGCTGGGGAGTTTTAACTCAAAGGTTGGGCTTTTGTGTTTTGGCTCCCGGGCTTATTTTTTAAAATAATTTTGCGATAAAAAATTGTTTCACCCCATCTGAATACCCCAAAAAATAGTTCTTCTGTTGTTCTACTAATTTTTGGGACATTTATTACGATGGAACTTCATAATAGCAATTTTAAAGAAAAATTTCTCGCCTGAGTAGCAAAGCCCTTTAAATATTTTTTTCAAAGTATATTGTGGCAGTAAAAATTTGGGGATGTTCACACTGTTTTCTAAGGGCAGTACTGCTGCGTCTGGCCCAAAAGCTTGTCAAAAAAACAATAAGCAATGCCTTTTAAAAAGAAGAATAAAGAAAAGGGCCCAAATCGGGTTGTTGCTGCGACAATGTGGTTATAATTTTGGAGGCGAAACGCCGCGGCGGGGGGTGGTGGGCGGGGAGATTGTGGCGGGGAGATTTAATCAAAAAATTGCCGCTTTACGCGTGAAACCAAATTTCACTTCCAGGCTTTCTATCTGATTTAACACAATAAAAACAGGAAAATAGATGCCTAGGTAAGATAACTTCAAAAAATACGGGTTTTTGACTATATAATATCATTAGAGGAACATTACCCCGCCTCCTCAAAAATATAAAACCCACTTGGGTTTTTTGGTTAAATTTCATGTTTTACAGGGCTAGGTTCTATACAATTTTAATATAGAAGAAAACGTTTTTAAAAAATTTTACTTTTGTGGTTTTTAAAATGGGAGTGGAAAACCCTATTTTCTTCAAGTTTTACAACTTTTCACCAAATTGTTTAGTTAAAAAAGCCAGGACAAATGGGATTTCGGGAGTTGCAGTTTTTTTCTTAATTACCCCTGTTTAGGGGCGCCATATGCTTAATTACCCCTTTAGGTCACGCCTTGCTAGGGGTGAAACCCGACTGCCGGGGCCCAAGGTGGGGCCCCACACCTTTCAATTTAAAACCCCCAAAAGTCTGGCTGCGCCAATGCCCTTTTTACCCTTCAGGCACGGCTTGGGTAGGGGGGACCTCACTGGGGTCAACCCAAAACCCCCTTTTTCCAGCCGGGAGTGGTGGGCCGCATGTTTAACTTTTAATTTTTCTCACCTGAGTTTAATGTTTATCATTGGTTTTGAACGTACGGGTTATTCAGTTTAGTTTTTATATTCCCGGGCCCGGGGACTGGGGTGAGTGTGCACTGCACTATTGAGGGATGGGCACGCTGTGACGCATTTTTCCCCTGTGGCCCGCGCCCTATCCGTGGCCGGCGGGGGTTTTCTCCCCCCCCACCCGTGGACGAGAACCCGAGCGTTCGCTCTTTAGGGCAGACAGACACTAGAGGGCTAACAACCCCCATTAGGCCCCTTTTCCCCTTACCCATTTCACCACACCTGTCACTAAAGGTGTCTGTCCTTTTTATACACATCAAACATACACAAAAAACACACACACACAAATTTGGGTCCTCCGAAAGGTCCTTTGTCGAAAAGGGCGTGTATTCTTATCAAAGGTAAATCTCAAAGTTTAAATTTTGAGCGAGGGTACGAAACGGGCTATGGGGTTTAAATAGACTACGAAAAACTTTTTTGGGTACGAATCGACGGGTGTACGAAAAAAATTTTTTAAAAGAACTGACTGCACCCCTTTCATATAGAAATACGAAAAAAACTTTTTGGGGTACGAAACGACTTGGGGAAATTGGTGTGGGCGTGTGTACGTCAGGGCATTTTACCCCAAACCCCCACCACCACCTTATCATTATAGCGGCCAAAAAATTTTATGATGAAATACACGTTTTGATTCAAAAAAGTCGACCGACATATATATTTAATATATTAGGGTTTTCCATAATAGGGAATTTTTTACAAAGGGATAGTATTGTATGTTATATATGAAATAATATGGAAATCAATGTGCAATAAAACAATCACTTTCAAAAAAGGCAAGAAAGGGAAAAGGGGCCCATTTAAAACACAATAAACATTTTTAAAAATAGTTTATACAAATTGTATTTTATTGTTTTTTGATGTCTTGTCGTTCAAATTTCCCCCCCTTAGGGAGCTAAGGGCGGTCCCCACCAAACCCCCAGGGGCCCGGGAAAAACCACACCCCGGGAAGGCCTGTTCCCGGGGGGGCCCCCCCCCAAAAGGGGCTGGCTAGAGGGGGCCGGGGTGTTTTGGGGGGGTTTTTTCAAAACCCGGCGGGGGCCCGTCGCAGCGGGGGGGATGAAAAAACAGTCGGGGCTTGAAAAATTCCGTCCGGCGCGGGGCCCGCCGCCTGCGTGTGTGTGGGTGCCTTCCCGGGGCGGGCCCCCCCCTCGCTCGGCCAGATAATGACAAATTGGGCCCGTTATAATTGTATTTATGATAATATAGGTATTATATATGACGTATATATATAGTATGACGTATTATATATAGGTATTATATAGGCTGCACATGCAGCCATCACCAACAAGTAATTTTCGGACAGCGGATTCATGTTGTCACCACGGTGGTCCGACGTGTACTGTATATTTTCATGAGGCGGCCGGTGTGTGTGGGGTCTCGTCCGGCGAACGATGCCTCGCCACTTTTTGGCGGCCGGACAGGCCGCGCCGGTGTGTGTGTGGCCGGCTTAGCCTCGCGGTCCCGTAGCAAGTGAGAAAATGGATTGAGCATCACCCGTAGAGGCGCTACGAGGTAAAAGCCCCCTAGGTAATACTTGGTCCGTAACTCTTCGAGCATCTCCCCCAGGTCCCAAGCTTGTTTTGTGGGAGAGGGGGAGTATGGACAAACACTAGAATAATACCAAAAAGAACCACTAGACTAATAAGGGCGGGGAAGGACTCTAGAATTTTACCCTAAACCCTTATCAGAAAAACCATGGTTAAATATGGTATAATTCTAGTTTTTTGCCCATACTCCCCTTTGCCCCAACTAACAATGGGGACCTGGGGGAATGCGGGACATTTGGCTGGGGTACTTAATATGCGTCGCCAACCACATAGTGTTTGAGTTAGTGGGTTGAAAAAATTTCCCTAGATCTAGGGAAAATTCTTTGGATTTCTTCTGAGTCCAGAGACTTTGTGAACCTGACGATCGTCACAAATAGCGCATTTCGTGGACATTCACCGCCCTGGTTCAGTCCAGTCCGGACCGGGTCAGGGTGGACTGATGGTCGCCGAAAATACATCGAGACGGCCCCGTCCCATTCGTCGTTCCTATTGGCTGGGGGATCGAGTGGGGCGGTCCTCCAGGCAGAAATGCAATATAGTGTGTTGACGGTACATTCTTTTCCCCAAGATGTTTCAGCAAATTGCGAATATTGTAATTTTTCGTGAAATTACTTTAGTCTTATGGCGGCCATCATGGTTTCATGTCTTATCAGCAGCACGAGAAGCTCTTGGTCGTCATCCCCGCTGACCTGTAGTGCGCATGCGCCAGTTCTCCCACACTGGTCCAGGTGGTCTGCTATCTGGGCTGCACCGGACTGGACTGGGCTAAACCGTTCCAGACTGCCTCGCAAAAACAGTGGCCGCCCGGGACCCCAGCCCCAGTCCAGACCGGGCCAGAGCGGCCGCGAAAACGCGCTTATAATGATGACCGAGGTGTCGAGAACCCCCCCAACCCCCCGCTAGGAGGTTAGGTTATATTTGGCTAGGTTAGGGTAGGTTATATTTGGGTAGGTTAGGTTAGATTTGGTTAGGTTAGGTTAGCTTAGGTCAGATTTGGTTAGGTTAGCTTATCGGTGGGTTAAGCCCTCCGCTAGGTTTGGTTAATTTTGGTTAGGCAAATTACCCTAGATCTTGAGAAATTACCCTAGATCTAGGGTATAAACTCCAAAATTACGTGTTTCCGACGCATTATTTGCTCCCCACCCAAAATCCCCGCATTCCCCCAGGTCCCCAAGCTTGTTTGGGGGAAGCCCTTTTTATGGGCAAACACTAGAATTTTACCTTAAATATTAGCACAGATGCCGCTCAGCAGGTCAGGCAAGGGTCTTACCTCACTTGTGCTGGCTTCCTGCGCGGTGCTTCCTGCACGGTGCATAAGGATAGTATCCTTGGTGCACACACACACACGTAGTAGTAGCAGCAGCAGCAGCAGCAGTAGTAGTGGTGGTGGCCTCCTCTTTCCAGGGTTTTCTTGATAATGTTGTTGTTGTTGAAGGGCAGTGATGTCGAAATCCGCACAGGTGTACAGCTGTGAATTTTAGTAGTCACAGTCGCGAGAGTTGGTTAGTCTTGCTCAGAAGGCACAGGAGAGGCGGAGGACGGCGGGGCGTCGTAACGGGTGGACGGCAGCGGCGGCCAGCTGGGTGTTCTGTTGTAAGGCTCGGCTCGGCGAGTTGGCGGGCCGCGATCTTGCCTACTAGTCTATAGGCGAATTTTGGTGAAGAAGCCGTAAGAAGCCGGCTTCTTGCAGCTTGCGTTTTCTGTTATGGCGAGGCACTTTTAAGAAGCCGGCTTCTTACGGATTGGCCCAGCTGGTCAAGCCAGAAGAAGCTGGAAGAAGCGAGAGCCAGGGCTCGCTTACCACGGCTTCTTCCCCCTTGGTGCCGTGACGTCAGAGATTACCAAATTCCA